>CM055273.1:48526729-48765648 GCA_029237695.1 Conchocele bisecta
TAATATCTTCATATTGCACACAATGCATTACTAAGTAAATGTACATCATTCCACATTCATACAACTACCCTCGCTACTCGCTATTGATCGTACGTCCGTCCGTCCGTCCGTCTGTTTATTTTTGTTTGAAAGAGTTTCTCAAATCCCCTATAATTTCTTTGCCTTCAGCTAATAACAGTTTTCAAATATAGTCTAGTAAATATAGGACTAGTCCCACCACAAATTGCAAAAGTTTTTTTTTCTTCACAATGCATTTTAGAGAGGTCCCTAGAACAACATATTCAAAATGCACCCGAATGCACTTCGGGGAAATATGTCTAATTTGCATAAATCCAAGATGGCCGCCATGAAAATGACACCCGTTCTAAAACAGGCATATCTCTGCTTCTACTTGGCAGATTAAAATGATCTTGGAGTCAATTTCTATAGTTCAGTGAGTGGCCAATCAAATTAAATTAGTTTCATGACCTTCATATGTCAAATTCATATATCAAGGTCAAGGTGAAACACGAAAATCACTATGTGCAGCCATTTGTGCCATATTTTTGCATATATCCGCTTCTAGATTGCGGATTAAGACACCGATGAGCTCTATCATGATACTGTCTTAGGTAGCCAATCAAATGAAATCGGTTGCATGAACTGTTCATGTCAACGTGATTGATCAAGGTCAAGGTGAAACACGAAAATCACTATTTTCAGCCATGTTGCCATATTTTGGCATTTCTCTGCGTTTTCATTTCTTGGATTAAGACATTATCGCGACAGTATGTCATTGGTTCTATATTACACCATCACCACTGCTAAACCTCTAAATATGTCTTTGTAAGAGAATGTGTGCCAATTGTACAATACCATCAACCCAGCTTTGTCACATAATTATAAGTGTTACGTGGGCACTTTCTTTAAATTTGCAAAATTATTTATTGCAGCTACATTTGTGTAAATTATAATGTTCTATATAACACCATCACCACTGCTAAACACGTCTAGATATCTCATTGTAAGAGAACACAGTCTAATCATCATGATCAATAGAAGAAGCTTCTTGGTCGACAGCTGACATATTGGCACACACGCCCCGGCATTCTCCACAGGCATATGAACAGTCGAGATCCGCTTTACGACAGGAGCACTTCATCGTCGAACAACCTGTCTTGCATGAGCATCTGATGACTTCTAGTAAGGCCTTTGGTGCTACATCGTTGTCTGTCATTACTGGAATGAGGCTTGAACCAGACAGTTTCCAACCCCAGTCAGTGGGTAGTAAATCACATCCTCTCCACGTCTGCACTTGGTGATATACCCTGAAGCTGTGATGGCGGGCTGCTGCAGACGTTGGAGGTAATGTCTGAGGCTGAACACTGGAAGTGCTGGAACCTACTTTCTGATGGAATTTGTGCAGCCTCAGCTGATCCAAAGAATCTCCTTTTTGGCTTCAACTGTACAAACTCACCAGTGCCCTTTCCCCAGCAGTAGCAATTTCTTCAGCTGTAGCCAGTCCTTTGTTGAACATTTCTGCCTGGAGGTTAAAGTCTGCACTGTTTTTTCAGCTGCTTTAGAGCAACACCTTTGCCAATTCCAAACACTCGCGATGTTGTGTCACATCCTAATGCTTTGTGAGCGTTACATTCCAACACCTTCGTAACTTATGTGTCCCTGCTTTGGTTTCAGGCCTGAAGTATATTTCATGGGAAGAGTCAATGGACGCATGGTAGCAAAGGAGAATCAGTAGGTCTGTATCATCGCCCACAAGCACCGTATTGGCAGTTGATTCCCTTTGTATTGTTGTCTGAACTATAAGTACATCGGCATCACCTCTGGCATGTCTTGTTTGGCAACCATTTCGTTCAAGGGCTTTACTTAGAAGGTTTATGAACGATTGTTTGTTCTTCTTGTTTGAAAGAAATGCATCTTTCGTTACGTTCATGAGTGTTGATCCAGTGAAATTTACTTCTGTTATTTTCTCTCCGGTTCTCCTCAGGTGCGCGTTGTCCTTTGTTGAGGGTCCATGCTCATACCCATCAAACACAACAGTAGCTTGTCCATAGTGCTGCATCACATATAACACATACGCCTGACATATGGTGTCGTATGTACTTCCCTTTTGCCATGGAATTTTGTGGAGTAGTGCACCACCATCAACAACATACACACCGTCATCCTCTTTTGGACCTGTGACATCCTGGGGTATGAGAGCCCACATAGCATCTGCTAATGCTGGCTTATTAGCAGCTCTCGTCGCATGTTTCATGTCAAATAAGGCAGGGGGGATAGCTTGACAGCTTATACTGGAATATTTCTGGCAGTTGTTCATTTCCAATACCAGCAGTGACAAGTCTCTGGAAGAGTAGTTGTGGGTCGATACTTATCTTATCTTGATTGTATTATTGGAAGCTAGTGTCACAATCTCATCTTTCTTCCTGAAGGTATGCTCTAACACATATTTACCCACCATTGCCTCTACTATTGTCGTCCCAACTGCTTTTGAAATATGAGCATTCACCCTGTCCTCAGCAGTGACTCATGTGGTAATATTTGTAACGTCAGATCATCACTGAAGGGGCTTCTATCAGTAAGGTAGGCCACACTAATATTAGTGTCCTTCATGTCCCTCTCTATCCTTGTTGGGGTGGCCTCCTTGTGTTGCTCACTTGTGCTGTATGATACTGAGGAGAACTCCTGCATGGTGTTTACTTCAAAGTAAATAAGCATTTCCATCTACCCAGGACAATGTAAACAAGTAAATATAGTTGTTGTTATGTAGGGGTGAGGTCCGTCGATGTGAGGTCGCGGGTTCGATCCCTAGGCCGGGCTATTATTTTTAAAAAAAATTGTTGTTGTTTATCGTATTTTCTAGGAGTAAATCACTGTGCTTATGCATATACTGATTGAATAAAAGCAATTACTTAATGTTTTATATTTTTACAATACTTTCCTATCTTGGTGTGATTAACCCCCTTTAATATATATTGGACCGAAACATGGGCTAAATATTCCAAGTCCAACCCTAAACAACAATTTGGCGAGAGATTCCCCTAGGGCGGAGCAATTTCAGTTTTTGTCCAACACTTTACCATGGACATTACATAATGTACCCCCACACAAGTTGTCAACCCGCAAAAACCAATGACGCCGATATTTTCGTTGATATATAAACACGGGAGCCGTATTCAGTACTAGATTTGAGATATGCTGGTCATACAGATGTGGTATCATGTTTGAAGAAGCTATACTTACATCATGTACTGTAGAACGTGGAGAACTGCAAACTGAAATATGTTGATTGAATTGTTTTCACATTTAAACTTTTTTCGTGTTGTTGTTGTTTTGTTGATATTCACACGCTTACTTTTTGCAGCACCACGCCGTATGGTAACATTTTTTTAAATATAAAATGTGGCCCATGACATGCGTGGTCTGCCTAACTCTTTATCCGCTGACGCACTTATGATGCTTGATAATGATCTATATATTGTTTGTTTGAAGCAAGATATCCGTTTTACAAATGGCTGAACATATTAAAATATTATTTTTGTTTGTGTTCGACATTGACCTTGTTCCGAGAACTTGACCTTTGAAGTTCAGGAAACCAGTTATAAATCATTGGCTATCTAATGGACTATCATTATATGTCCTGATAATGTCATAGTCCGCATATGTACATGCAGAGACATGTAAAAATACGGTTAAAATGGCTGAAAATAGTGACTTTCGTGTTTGACCTTCATCTTGATCCATGAACTTGCCAAGCGAAGTTCATGAAACCGATTCTATTTGTTTGGGCAGCTAAGGCAGTATCATGATATACACCAACATTGTCTTAATCCTCAATGTAGAAGTGGCGATATGCAAAAATATGGCAAAAATGACTGAAAATAGTGATTTTCGTGTTTGACCTTGACCTTGCTATATGAATTTGACCTATGAAGGTCATGAAACTAATTTCATTTGATTGGTCACTCAATGAACTCCATAACTGGACTCATAAATCAGTTTAATCTGCCAAGTAGAAGCAGAAATATGTCTGTTTTAGAACGGGTGTCATTTTCATGGCGGCCATCTTGGATTTATGCAAATTTATTACATAAAATATATGTTCACAATGTAATAACACTGGTGAACTCAAATAGGTGTGTTGATTTAACCCTTAGACCGCTACTGACAACAATTGTCGTTTGCTGTTGCTTTTATATCTTGCCTTATTTCTCAATACAAACATGTTTTGACAGCGCTTCAGAATCATTCATGATTCTGAAGTGCAGTCAAAGCATGTTGTAAAGTATTCTACAGTCATGTCAAAGCATGTTTTTGATGATAAAAATGGAAAATAGAAAATAAACAGCAGATGACAAAAAAAATAATATAGCGGTCTAAGGGTTAATATGATATTGATTAAACTCCTTGACTGATTTCAGTAAACTCGTTGAATAAATGTATTATATCATCACTCATGTAAGATCCTATATATACAGGGTGGCCCAAAAGAACTTGGACACTTTTTATAACTGCATATCTCCAGTTATAATATTTCAATCTTCACAAGTTTTGGTTATTATAATGGGCATATGAAAATTATATTTACTTTATCCAAACCGCACGCACACCGTTGTCATGGCGATTTTGACGTCACTGGGTCGAAGTAGAAAAAAAACAGTGATACGCTATAAAACTGCTGTAAAATGGTACTAAACCACTTTCCTGCTACAATTGCATTTCTGCTTTCGGTCAAATCCCATTAGTTATCATGTATCATTTATCACTTGTATTGGATGAATAACATATTGTTTAAAGTAAAATTGCATTTAGCACATTAAACCAATCATAGATTAATAAAATACAAGTAAAGACATACATTGTACATTCACCATTTACATTAGGCAATCATTATATACGGCAACAGGCGCGGATACAGTACAGGGGTGGGGTCCAGGGGGTCCGGAGCCCCCCCCCCCCCAACCCCCCCCCCACCCCCCCCCCCCTGCAACGGTAAACAAAGAGAAGAAAATCTACAATACTCGAATAGTTGGATGACTTTTTCGTGGCCTAGGTGGGGGGGGGGGGGCACAAGACCCCCCGACTTTACAATGCGCATCGCGCTTCGCGCTCGCAGGCTACACAGATTTTGAATTTCAGACCCCCCCTTGCAATTATTTCTGTATCCGCCCCTGAGTTTGCCTCAATGTTGCTAAAACACAATTACTGACATCCGTGTCACTTTGAACATTCAGTTGTCCAGTATTGCGCATGTAGGGTGTTTGCTGGTGACATTTATCAACTTATCTGTGTACTATTTGCTGTTAATGGCACTGTACATGTACCTAACATTTATTATTGCATTTAATATGTTCAATATACCATTTATTTCACTTGTTCAATGAAAGTAATGAATGCAGTTCCACAACGTTCTCGGCAATGGAAATTCCAGAGTATGACCTAGTGACGTCATAATGATAATGACGTCAACATATGTGAACGAGCAGTATAGTCCGGTAATTAAAGCAGGAAAAATGGTTGAGGTTGGACAAAATTGTTGAAAAAGGTTTCTCAACTGATATCACCTCCTTGGTAACTATACGTTAAGAAAAAAAACAGTTTACCAAAATTTTCTCTGGGCAACTGTTTGAAAGTAGGTCAAATCCAAGATGGCCGCCGTCAAAATAGCAGGAAATATGAATACGCCATAACTATGAAACCCATGAAGCAAACTAGACATATGATATGTCAATTTACAATGGCTCAAAGAGACAAATTCAATCGACTACTATTTTAGCCACATAAGGTCACCAGCAATTCAAAATGGCCGCCAAAAGATAAAATTTCTGCCAAAATATGAACAAAATTGTGATATTTATATAACGAATTACAATGAAAAGCTTGTCAGATGTCATTTTCACAAAATAGTTAAACACTTGTGGTTTATTAAACACATATAACACACATGCACACAAATGGTGGACACAACCATACTGTATTAATATGAACTATAAGAAACTAATAATTGCACTTGAATACAATGAGATACCACTGAACTCAGTTTGTGGTGCAATTTACATATGTTTGTTTTTCAAAATCAGCCCATAACATAATTTGTCCACTCCATCAGGGCATATGTTTAGATATTCCCTATTCTAGTCATCACTCATTCTGCTTGTTGTGATTTGGAAGCCGAATCTGGTAGGTACTTTCCCTGCAGTGGCTGCTATCTTTAAATAGACTCTACCTGTCAGCACTTCATAGCTGGAAGTATGCCTGTGTAATCATATCTGTGATAATCACTAGTGTAGGCTCTGGGGGAGTTTGTGTACATTTTTATTTTAGAGCAAAACTTTTCATGTTCTGTATGCCAAGACCTTCAAAAAAAGTTTGGGTAGGATTTCCAAATCAAGTACGTTTTCTCGGCAGCGGCCATTTTGGATTTTAGCCTGGGTGCCAAATGGCTAAATTTACGATATTTTAGTTTCACAGTGTAAACTATTATTAGGTACCCATATCTTGTTCATTTGGATTTGTTATGATTATTTAGATGTTACTGATATTCTTTTAGCATGATTTAATACTTTAAACATTGATTTAATGTTCAATACGGACATATTTTACTCAAATTTAGCTAAAAAATCCACTCATTTGGAAAGCATCCCCATGTCTGTTGGCGTATCACTCACCAAATATTGTATGTAGAGGTACCAACTCTTGCAACAAGTTTACTATTTAAGCTTCCTAAACAATACAGTATACGTGGTGATAAGTCAGAGCTCTGGGTGAACAGGAGAGGATCCAGGGGTGGGTCCACCAGGCCCGGACTCTTTCCAGCTGTCGGCAAAAAAATATTCACATTGCTCGAATAGTTGAATGACTTAATAATATGATATTTTTCGGTATTTCTGTATTTGCCTGTTTGTATCCAAATGTGACACCTCCCAAATGGCCATCTCAATGACACACGACCCCAAATCCGTGCGATACCTATTTCCATGCACAAACAAGACTGCCTGGGCTGGGTTGGTGTAATATTGTTGCAGAGAGAAAATTATTTTGCACTGTTAGAGGACCCCCCCTCCCTCGCCATTTTTTTAAGATGTTGACTTAGCCATTTTTTGGCCCATTTCTTTGCATAGTGGGGTTGGGGGTGTGGCGACCCGTGTATTCTCTTGGGGTACTATTGTTGCAGAGAGAAACTTGTTTTGCTCTATTAGAGGACCCCCCCCCCCCCTGGCCATTTTTTTGTGGATGATGACTTGGCCATTTCTAGGCCCATGTTTTTGTGTAGTGCGGGTGTGACGGGGGGGGGGGGGGGGGGGGGGTGTGACCCGTGCACATACTCTTGGGGTACTATTGTTGCAGAGAGAAAATTGTTTTGCTCTATTAGAGGACCCCCCCCCCCTTACCCATTTATTTGTGGGTGTTGACTTAGCCATTTCTAGGCCCATTTTTGTTGTAGTGGGGCACAGCTGGGGGGGGGGGCATGTGCATAGGCCTACATTGTTTTTGAAAAATCCTATTGGTCATGGTAATTTGTCTTATTCATGGTAAATGCATGGATTACTTTCACAAATGTGATGTACGAAGTTCTAAGTCTTGTTCTCTCGTGTTCTAAGTCTTGAACAACCCTGCTAAAATTGTTGAATTCGCACATGAATGTATGTACATACTTTATACGTAATTTCTTGCCATGAGGTCTCCACAAAGTTGTAGTGACACTGTGTCATGCAATGACGTGTAAAGTAAATGTATATACATGTATACTTTTGAAGCTACATCTGCTCGTGTGTTTGCTGTGAGCTCGCTGGGACAAAACCGATGGTTGTTGTAGGGGATGATACTGACCTTCTGATTCTGTTGCAACGTCACTTCAAGCCCACTGTACACGAACCAATCTATCTTCAGACTTGCACAAAGCTAATTGATGTACCCGTCTTGCAAGAGACTTTATATCCTGAACTCAGCCACTCCCTACTCTTTATCCATGCATTGTCGGGATGTGACACTACATCAAGACCCTATGGCATAGGAAAACTCTCGGCTATGGGCAGATACCGTGGTCGCAAAATCCTTCTCGGTGGCAGCAGTTAGTCACACAGACATTGAAAGAGCTGGGAATCAGGCCCTTCTGACACTATATGGCAGTAAGCCTGATTCGGACTTGAATCATGAACGTGTATCTAAATTCTCGGAGGAGGTTGTTTCAAGTGCCAGCTATTTGCCCCCTGAATGACTT
Organism: Conchocele bisecta; assembly: GCA_029237695.1. Classification (NCBI taxonomy): domain Eukaryota; kingdom Metazoa; phylum Mollusca; class Bivalvia; order Lucinida; family Thyasiridae; genus Conchocele; species Conchocele bisecta. The sequence goes on from CM055273.1 coordinate 48,534,948, forward strand.
CCACCGACCTCAGATGCTGCTAGGTTCCACAGCCAGCGGGTTTATCACCAGGTACAGGTCTGGCAGGGTAACACCATGGAGGCAACCGAATGGGATTGGGACCTCCGTACAACACCACATGGGCCAATTTGAAGCCACATAGAATGGACCAAGTTGCCGCTCCTACATCTCTACTTCAGATTATTAAATGTAATTGTAGTGGAAAGTGTGACAAAAACACATGTTCGTGTAGGAAAAATGGACTTTTGTGTTCTTTGGCTTGTGGCCACTGTAAGGAAATAACGTGTACAAATGGAGAAAGTCATGATTCAAATGACACAGCTGATTAATTATGCCTGGTATTCTCATGTATATTCTCCATGGAGATACTAATACCAAATCAGTGGCGTTCGTTGTAGACATACATACATACATACATGTGTTTTGTGATGACTGACACATTGTTGGTGACCTAGAAATGGGGCATGTTGCCACGGTCAGTCTTAGTTTGATCAAACAGATATGTAAGTCAGATTGAATGTGGTTGTCACAGTCAATCTTGTTACAAACAGACACAAATCTGACAGATTGATGGTCTCCTTTGACAAAATGTTTTCAGGTCAACTTGGTTCCAATCTTGGTTTCGTGAAACCGTTTGATCAAACTAAGATTGACCGTGACATATATCGTGATTTGTATGGGCACTATCAGTCTATCAGTTAAGTATAGTAAGAGCATACATAACATGTGCTTAATTGTTAAGTTTTGAAACACAGCCGCCATTTGTACACCTGCATTAAGTTCTTACATGTCACTATATCCCTATAAAAATAGTAGTTTGAGACACACTAAGTGTATTACTGATGCTTAGTATATGACATCTGCCAGACCATTGTCATTATATAATCATTCAGCAATATTTATGTTCATTAGTGACCTTAATGGGACACAAATGTCATAATTTTGTACTTTTTGGCGGCCATTTTGAATTTCAGGTGACACTATTTGGTTGTATGTGTAGTCTATTGAATTCCGCTCTTTGAGCTAATGTAAATCGACATATTATATGTGTAGTTTCCATCATACGTACATCTTGGATTTGACCTACTTTCAGACAGTTGCCCAGAGAAAATTATGGTAAACTATTTTTTTTCTTAACCTATAGTTATCAATGATGTGATATCAGTTGAGAAACCTTTTTCAACAATTTTGTCCAACCTCAACTGTTTAATGCCTGGACTAGTAAGCAATATGTATCCTGTAAATTGCACAGACATTCCCCAATATGTATGCCAAGTATGTCCAAAGATATGTGTGTTACAAAAAGTGTCCCAAGTTTTTTGGGCCACCCTGTATATGCACGAATTCTGTAGCCTTCGATATTGCTGGACATCGTACTTTTTCTAATAATTACTTAACCCTTAGACCGCTACTCACAACAATTGTCGTCTGCTGTTGCTTTTATATCTTGCCTTATTTCTCAATAAAAACATGGTTTGACAGCACTTCAGAATCATTTCCAATGAAAAGGATTCTGAAGTGCTGTCAAAGCATGTTGTAAATTATTCTAAAGTGCGGTCAAAGCATGTTTTTGATGATGAAAATGGAAAATATAAAGTAAACAACAGACGACAAAAAAATAAGATAGCGGTCTAAGGGTTAATCTTTTAGGAGCCAAAATACTCCATTTCTGGATTATTAGTAGCCCAATGGCTATTTCAGTAGCCAAACTAGCTACTGCGGCGATACCATTGGCGCCAACCTAGGTAATACTTGGAGGAACGGGTGGCATATATCAGGCCCGTAGCCTCGAGGTCCACTTTTTGAGACCCCCTAGGTACCTCAGGCCCCTTGGGCCTTCGAAACGACACCCCCCCCCCCCTTCAAACAGGTCTGGCTACGGGTCTGTATATCCACATACAAATCAAATACCAGTTTTATTGTATCCTCTCGGACGAAAGAGGATTGGACACCGAACATCGTCCGCGTCCGCCGCAGACACTTCTTGTCCGGAGAATATTTCGATTACCCTTTGGAATATTTTCATGAAACTTCAAGAATGCATAGACAACGACCCACTGGTGTGTCTCGCGCAAGGATACAACTGTTGACCAAACTTCACGCGGATGGTCTATGCATAAAAAGGTCAACTTCTTAAAACATCTTCTTCTCACAAACCGCCAGACCAATTTCGATGGCAGCATGGTCGATAATGCTCTTTCATATTTGTTAAAAGGACGACCCCGGGATAAAAAATGGACGGGCCCCGGGGTGTCAAGTAGGGGTCATATTTCACATGTGACCAACTATGGGCCTGTTATATATCAGATCGAAGGTCTGAATCGGATTTTTGTCTAAATCGGATGATTATGTGATCCAAGATGACCACCTAAAGGTCGAAAGTTGTCATCAGTTTATTATAGATTGCAAAAAAAACACATTCTTCTCACGAAATTGCAGACCGATTTTGACGAAACATGGCAGGAATGATCGACAGTTGATGGTCTTTCAGATTTGTTAAAATAATGACCCCAGGATCCAAAATGGGTGGCCCCGGGGCGTCAAGTAGGGGTATGTTATATGGTCATGTTATGTATCAAATCGAAGGTATCGATCAGACGATCACTCTGGACCATTTTTTGTAAACATCGGAAGATTATGTCGTCCAGATGGCCACCGAAATGTAAAAATCCCCTTTTATTAATTTATATATTTCAAACGTCTTCTTCTCGTGAACCGCTTAGTAGATGCTGGTCAAACTTCACAGTTATGGTCCGTGGATGAAACATTTTCATATTTGTTAAAATGGAGGTTCTCGCATTTTCCAAGATGGCCCCCATACATTAAATTCTTAAAAACTTCTCACGAACTGGCAGACGGATTTCGATGTAACTTGCGAGGAATGATTGATAGTCAATGCTCTTTCAGATTTGTCAAAATAATGAATGACGCCTGCATCAAAATGGGTGGGACCCTGGGTGTCAAGTTGTGGTCAAATTTCACGTTTGACCAAACAATTATGGTCATGTCATATATTATCAAATCGAAGGTATCGAGGAGACGACCACTCTGGAGCATTTTTGTCGAAATCGAATTATTACGTCATCCAAGACGGCCGCCGAAATGTCGAAAGGTCCATAAAAATCACTTTAGTAACATGCTTAATTTTAAAATATTGGGTTAGTCACCTTCAGAGGTGGTAGATCCTATGATTTATGTTATTATATTTGTTATTGCTGCTTATTTATTCCTTTTCGGGGTTTGAAATGCAAAACTGACCCTTCTTTAGCTCACTTAAGCCAATTGTCAATTGATTATTCGTAATCCTAGTATCCTATTACTTATAAGTGAAGGGGTTTGGTGTGGTATGGACCTGACACCAGGTCCGGTTATTCTAATTTCAGGGCTGAATATATATTTCTTTTCGATGTAAATATTCTGTTATGATTTTGGGATTTTCCCCACAATGCATAAGGTTCCGTACGGAATCGAACACGTTGGCCCGGCCTTAAATGACCTTAGCTGTCGATAGGCCGTTAAACATCAACAACAACAACACCCGTTATGCTTCTAACAAGTTATATATATGGTTTCATGTATCAGGTGACAGGAGTGTGCTATTTTATCAGTAGCCGATTTCATCAAAATTGCAAAGTATACTTATGTAGCAAAGTATACTTATGTAGCAAAGTATACATTGAGGGAGAAATTACTTATTTTTCCCGAAATGCATTTTGTCATATAGAACTTACGACTGCATATATGTGATGATTAAAAGTATGCATAATTATTATACTGAATTTATTACATTATCACAGCCAAAATGGCTGTGATAATGTAATACATTCAGTATAATAAAACTTAATACATATATCTTTAAATTGAAAATTTCTCCCTCAAAGTATACTTTGCTAGATAAGTATACTTTGCAATGTTGATGAAATAGGCTACTGGAGCTACAATATTGACAAATCTCATAAGCCACATTTTCTCCAGTCACAATCACATTTATGTAATTCTGTAGTGTTTCTATTAAACAGATAATAAAAGCAACTACATGTAGTCCATGCAAAGCTAATAAAACGCTGCCAGAACAAAAAGGAATGTATTGAGTTCAACCAGCGTAATTTCCGTAGCCGATTTCACCAACCTTGCAAAGTATACTTTTCTAGCAAAGTATACTTTGAGGGAGAAATTTTCAATTGAAGAATAAATTTATTAATTTTTATTATACTGAATTTATTACATTATCACAGCCATTTTGGCTGTGATAATGTAATAAATTCAGTATAATAATTCTCCATATTTTTAATCATCAAATATATGCAGTGGTTAGTTCTATATGAAATAATGCATTTCAAGAAAAATAAAGGATTACTCCCTCAAAGTATACTTTGCTAGAAAAGTATACTTTGCGATTTTGGTGAAATAGGCTACATATCGTTTAGCTCACTCATGCAGCTTGAAGTTTATCACAGGGGTCCGAAGTTGTGCTGGGAAAAGTGTACTGGGTCCGAATCGGTGGGCGTCTTATTCGGTGGGCATCTTATAAGATGCCCACGACCAAGACGCCCACCGATTCGGACCCAGTACACTTTTCCAAGCACAACTTCGGACTTATAAGATGCCCACCGACTAAGAGGTTAGAAGACACCAAATGGTGCGAAACCGCCCAGGGTGTATGCAAAAGTAGTCCGGTATAAAAAAATAGTGCGGGTGTTTTGAGGTCACAGACACCGTTTGCTTGCAAATCTTGATCCATTACTACCCAGTTTCACTTGAGGAACATTTTGGGGTGCCTTCAACACCAGTTTTCAGCATATTTGTAGCATTTAAAAGAAAACACACTGACCCTGTTGGTCACTTGATGTAAACGGAGTTTCCCCGTGGCCAAAAAATGTACACAATATTGGAGGATATGACAAGGTTGGATTTTTCTTTCTTAGGAGTAAGTGAACCTATTGTTTAGTTCATGCAGAACCAGTACAGACTGGCTGCAGGTCATGTACAAATGGGTCCCACAGCATCCATACGAATAGTGAAAGTAGGAGAGACTGGCCTTATTGGATGGCATTCGGTTAAATTATATAGTAAAACTATTTGGTGGTGTCTAACCTAAGACGCCCACCGATTCGGACCCAGTACACTTTTCCCAGCACAACTTCGGACCCCTGTGAAGTTTATCGAAATGAGTGGGCGGCTGGTCGGGAGCTTGCGAAGGGTAAATTAAAAGATTGGGTCCCGCACATCAGGATGTATTGTAGGGGTTAACTTGTATTGTTTCAACCATTAGATATGTCATTACTGTCAATTAATTCTTATTACCTTAGTACACTTATTGAAATTTTGTTTGCCTTGTTAGAATGACAGATTTTAATCATTTTGAGGTCAGGGGAGATAACCGCGTTTTTTAAAAAATATTCACAAAAATCGATATTTATTCAACGGAAATCTTTTTTTATTCGCACAATGCATTTTCTGGTGTACAATAATTATACTTTATAAGATATCGACAGCAGTCGTAATTAAGTTTTTCTCTTTATGCTTAGTATTCAGTACTGATTTTGGGACTTTTCACCCATCCATACATGTGAAATATGGGATTCAACCCCGTTAACCCGGCCTAAAATCGTTGGTTTTTGTTAGATGCTTCAAGCAGGTGTCGAATACTTGTTAGTGAACAGTGTAGTCCCTGATCAGACTGTACGTGCAGTCTGATCCGGGGCTTCACTGTTCTCACACAGAATATGCCAGTTTTTTTACCATGACATGTCCCATATTGAATATCGCTTGCTCTGATAATCCAAGATCGTGTTTGGCAAATGTTCATGTTTCGAGTATTCAGTTTAAACATAAACCACATGAATTTGATTGTTTTTATGGATGCCTTGTTGAACTGTTGTTGTTAACAGTAAACCGCATCATGTTTTAACTAGTGTATACTTAACGAATTTAGAATCGTAACACCTACGAGGGTTGATGCAGGAATACATATAAGTTTGCTATGAAAAATGTTTTGTTGAATGTTTTTCAATGGAAATATCATATTTCGCTGCAATAAAAGTTACTTTCTACTTCAGAATGCTATGATTTTAACAGGTTTCTTCCTTAAAGGTATATCGGTATATTTGGAGAGGATTTCAATAAGTTTGTATAACGTGTAGACGGGATAAATTATAATATACATACATCAATTTTATATAATACAAGCAGTATAAGAGGATTGGAACGAACAGTTGCATGGTAGCTAGCGGTTACGGGAGAGGAACTCATATAACCACTAATTACCATAGTTACCATGGTTCCCATGGTTACAGCGCCTGGCGTGCCGGACGATCTCATTCGCCCGGGCCTACTCGTACGACTCGGATGAGGCGGAGAGACTGGAGGAGATTCTGGATAAGGAGATCGAGAGGGAGAGCAGCAGGCCCGGGCCCTCCCGCATCTCCCGGCTGAGGCATGGTGGCGAGCGTCTACTAACGAGTAAACAGATCCTGTTGACAATCGTCCTGCTCAACCTGATCGACTGTGCGCTGGTGCTGGGCGAACTGATGCTGGATATACATTACATTAAAGGTCGAGTAACTCTTCCATCCATAAATATGGGCATATCCATGATTATGTTTGGACTATTCCATTGCTGAGAAAAGGTGGTGTTTTTAGTGATGGGGGAATGTAATACAGTCGAACCTCCCCGAACGGCCACCTCTTTACAACAACACCCTCTCTGTAACAGCCGATATGTTATATCCCAAATGGATGATTTCCTCTATATCTAACCATTGAGCATGAACATTGTCGTCTGATGTTGCTTTTGCATTCTTTCTCAATACAAACATGTTTTGACAGCACTTTAGAATCATTTCCATTGGAAATGATTCTAAAATGCTGTCAAAGCATGTATTTGATGAGAATTATCGAAGAAAATAAATAAACATCAGACGATAACATTTAATTCAGCATTAACCTCCCTACAACAGCTACCTCTCTACAACATCCAGTTTTACGTCTTCCCATGGGTGGCTGTTATAGAGAGGTTGCACTGTACATGTAATAACAAAGTTGCAGATCCTGGTGAGATGGCTCGGTAGGGGCCAGCTTATCTGTATCTACAGTGTTTACAGGTGGTGGTTTTGTGGTCTGCATGGTTGATTGTTGCGAACGGTAACTCTTGCAATCTACTTCCATACCGTCCATAGGCACCTACGGACGGTACGGGAGTAGATTGCAAGAGGTACCGTTCGCAACTACATGGTTGAAAGGTCTAGTAGACCTTTATTCGCGTGAGGCTTTCCTCATGTGCACTTAGTAATGGTGAAAATGACGTCATAAGCTACGCCCTCTTTTCGACGTAACAATTAGCAATCATGGGCAAGAAACAATCTCTCTCTCTCTCTCTCTCTCTCTCTCTCTCTCTCTCTCTCTCTATATATATATATATATATATATATATATAGTATATATACCTATATATATGTTTAAAAGCCTGTAACATGCGCCTCTATACATCAGCCAGTTGTGCAAATTTAGGTTGCATCGCAACTGTTTTGTCTCTCAAAATAGTAAGTAAGTAAGTCACGTCTTTATTTATAGAAGAAGCTCAGTTGGCCTAGCCAATCTTCCCTGAAATCATCTATCTATCTACAAGTACACGTATATTAAACAAATAATAATGATACAAGTACATGTAAACATGAGTCACAATGTAACAATCGCATGAGTATGACTTTCTTATATATATATGATGAAACCGTACATGAGTATTAAATTAAGAGCTAATCATGTTGAGTACTTGTATGAACATGTACTATGTATTTGCTCTTAAAATCTTCCACGGACTTGGCAGTTTTAACATACATATTTTGGCTCCAGAATATATGAAGGTTGACCTGTATATAGTTTAATATTAGGTTTTGGTAGATATATATTGTTTTTATCTGGTAACCCATGAATTGCTGTTATTTGTTTAAATGCATTGTTTAGATACTTTGGGCATAAGTTATTCATGCACTTAAACATTTTAATTGCTTTTTGATATTTATTCGGTCATATATTTTCATCCAATTAAGTTCCTTAACAAGTTTGTCGGAGGAGTAGTCTATAGGTTTATACAAAATAATTATTTATGCTTTCTTCTGTACTTTAAGAAGTTTAGAGAGTGACTCGATGCTGCAGCTTCCCCAAACAGATGCACAGTAGTCGATATGTGGTAATATGTATGAATTAAAGAATAGTATTCTGCTAGGTTTCGTTAGGTACTTTTTTATTCTGCATAAAAGATATAATAATGAATTGCATTTTTTGACAATGTTTTCTACCTGGGTTTGCCATGATAAGGATTCGTCTATGTGAATTCAAAGTAGCTTTTCACAGGATGTTTGCTGAAGCTGCATTGTATTAAGGATTATAGCTGGAAGTTGTTCTCTATTAGATTTAAGTTTGGGTTTAGTTGATCGGATCATTGACTTGGTTTTATCAGTATTTACTGACATAGCATTGACTCGACACTGGGGTGCGTTTCACTAAACTTCGTACGACTAAAATGTTCGTAAGTGTAAATTTAGGATCGTCTGTAAATTTCAATTGATGGATTTACATTTATTGAGCATAGGCTGCATATGCAGCCTATGCTCAATAAATGTAAATCCAATAATTGTTTACAAGAAAACATTGTTAATGTGAAATTTACAGACTATCATAAGTTTGCACTTGCGAACATTTTAGTCGTAAGAAGTTTAGTGAAACGGGCCCAGGACTTCACTTCAGCCAGGTCATAATTGAGGTTTGTAGCAGTAGTTCATGATTGCAAGACACTGAAGCATATATTGAAGTAGTTGCGAACAGTAACTATTGCAATCTAGAAGTAGATAGCAAGAGTTAATATTCGCAACTAATATTGAAGTGCTCATATATCCACTTTACCGATTTACTCGAAATACATTTCCTATTTCAGTTAGCCTTGAGGAAACGGAGGAATCTTCTGAAAGCTTTATTTCCAAGATGGCCGCTAAATACCCATACGCTGTAGTGGGCACAGACAGTATTGACGATCTTTATATCAAACTTTACCTCGCTGAGTGTAACTTATCCGATGCTGACACACCTGCTATTGAAACGACAACTAAACCACACATATCAGAAAATAACCGCACGGACAGCAATACTGATTCATATACGCCACAGAAAACTCGAACTATTATTCAACGACATCGATCAAAGAACAAAACTGTTAACTTCAATGGTTCAGAAGTGAGCGAAAGAAACAACACCAAGTTGGCGCCATCAACTACTGGCGAGTATAGCAGGCATCGAGGAGGCGGTAGTTCGTACATACGTACAAGGGCGTACTGGGAAAGCATCGCGCATGGTCTTCATAAGGCCAGCATCACAATTCTCACCGTTCTCGCCATAGAGGTACGTAAGTTCCAGGCGTAATTATTTACAAAACGAATACTACATGTAGGTTAGTGCTTATTGATATCAAGTTTAGAAACTTTGGAAGAATAGTAGTGTCCGTCAGTGTCTGGAAGTTATATTGATCAAATATACTGATCAAATACGATCTATATTGTATGTTTGAAGCATGACGTGTGTTTCATTGATGGAATGACGAACAGTGCAGATCCTGATCCGCACAGTCTGGTCTGGATCTACACTGCTCGCAAAACCCATAAACCCCATTTTTTCAGTCGCAGTGTAGTTTTATATTTTATTTTCCGAAACATCAATCGGTTTCAATTCGTCTTGTTACGGTGTTCCGTTAACGCCATCGGATTATAGCTATCGGGTCTATACTACTATAAAACGATACCACGTTGACCGATGGTGATAGCACGATGACGATAGTACGATATTACGAAGATGATACTACGATGGCGTAGCACGATCACGATAACGCGATACATATAACGATACCACAATAATATAATATCGCACTATCGCTATCGTATTATAGTATTATCTTCATCGTAGTATGATCGTAATATCGTCATCGTGCTATCGTATTATTAACCCGGTAGCCGCCATATTATGATGGCTTTAACGGAACACCGTGTCTTGTAGCTCTTCTGATCAGCTTTATATATATACATATAGCTATATAACCAGACACAGGTTGGTTGTGTGGCAAATCTCTTAAAATGCCAGCATGCTATCAGTTTTCATCATCGATTCTGTTATCAATTCTAGTTACAACTCTTATTCTAATTATTTGCTATTTTTATTGCAGACCTCCATGAAAATAACTGTAATGGGCGCAAGATTTTTCAGGAAAAAGTTGGAGGTAAATTATACCATAGATTAACGTTTATTATTTGTAACTATTAGCAAAAATAAAGCACAATTCAAGCAATATTCCTATTATTTTATCATGTACGTGCGCAATATACGACACGTGACCATTCTAATTAACTGGATTAGGTACACCACCGCCTGCGCTAATCGTGCCGAAATTTGAATTTATTTTTATTTCAAAATCCTTGAATATTGTGTTTGAAATCAAACAGCTTGATTGGCTGAGCCTGACCTGTGCTACATCTCAGGCTCAGTCAAGCAAACTGCTTGGTGGAGAGTTGATTGTATACACTTGGAAAAGTCGCGGGAATACTGGACGAAGGCCGGAAGGCCTCGTCCAGTATTCCCGCGACTTTTCCAAGTTTATATCCCCGATAAATTCCACAAAAAGGCCATTCATTCCTTATAATTCCAGCATTTGAAATAAATTCATCAAGAAATGTGTTTATTTTCCGTTTTCTTAAGAATTATTTTAACTGCGCCTCACGGTTACGGAAAGTAGTTCGGCGTGGGAGGTTACTGGGATATAAATGTTGGACAGAGACTTGCTACGGGCCAATCAAATGTTAGGGAATTGTGTAAATATTTTTGTGCTGGAATTATACAGTGGAACCCCTGTAAACCGGACAGAGAGACAAGTTAGCTGTGCTTAATTTTGATACGCTCCCTTGCCATTTATCTCCGAGGATAATGTATGTTCGTGATCGCAAAGCACATGAGCGTGTCTTGAAGTAGTTGTATACAATTTTCACCGTGGAATCTCTCTAAACCGGACACCCTTGGATGTCCCCAGGGTGTCCGGTTTAGATAGGTTCAACTGTATTTGTATTTCATTCAATGGTTTCATCGGCTATAAACTGATGTATATCCGTTTACTTTAATGGCTATGCACATCCATGGTGTATCATGGAAGAAACACTGTATGTGGCTGAGACTGGAGAAATGGGACCATTGTAGATCTGCATTGCTCGTATTACATCACTGAAACACCCGTCATGCTTCTAGCAAGCAATATAGATCGTTGTCAGGCTACAGTGTGCTATTTGAATGGGGCTTACGGGTTATGCGACCAGTGTAGCCCCAGATCAGCCTGTGCAGCCTGTTCGCCATTCCATCAATGGAACACCCGTCATGCTTCTAGCAAGCAATATAGATCGTTGTCAGGCCACAGTGTGCTATTTGAATGGGGCTTACGGGTTATGCGACCAGTGTAGCCCCAGATCAGCCTGTGCATCCGCACAGTCTGATCAGGGCATACACGGTTCGCCATTCCATCAATGGAACACCCGTCATGCTTCTAGCAAGCAATATAGATCGTTGGCAGGCTACAGTGTGCTATTTGAATGGGGCTTACGGGTTATGCGACCAGTGTAGCCCCAGATCAGCCTGTGCATCCGCACAGTCTGATCAGGGCCTACACTGTTCGCCATTCCATCAATGAAACACCCGTAATGCTTCTAACAAGCGATATAGATGGTTATCAGGCTAGGGGAATGTGCTGTTTGATCGGGAGATACGATGGTCACAAATGCCACAAGCCACATTTCTCCAGTCACATCCACGTGCAAATTCACTATGACATTTGGTTTCACTAAACTTCGTACGACAAAAAGACAACTGTTCCTACGCAGATTTTTATAACTTTATTTCGCACACTAATGTACATAATATGCAGTTCATTAATGCTACCATAGCTGGTTCTGCACTCCGCCCTGGCGTAAAGTATTTCCCGTCGAAATAAGCACCGAAATCCTGACGAATTCCCATTCAGCTACATACAGAAGAACCTTTCTTAAACACATTTTCTTTTCGTAACCGGCGCATGACATAACGGCACGCGTGAAATTTGAACATTTCACACCTCTCGAAGAGCATGTATATCATCAGGGGAGGATCTGGAGGGGGGTTCCCGTGGTTCCACCCCCCCCCCCCCCGTTCAGCCACGGAGTTTACTACCAGTTGGAGTCTGAATTTAAATGCCGTAAAACACAGGAAAGTGCATTTCGAAGAGCTCGAAAATAGGACAACCCGCTAGTTGCGAATGGTAACTCTTGCAATTACGTAGCTAGCTACGGACGGTACGTGAGTAGATTACAAGAGTTACCTTCGCAACTAGACAACCCCCACCCCGTTCCCCAAATGCTGGATCCGCCCCTGGTCATACTCGTTGCAAAGCTAAGACTATCCTCTATTTCAGCTGTTTGACGGACATTGTTATGTACGTGAGTGACACGAGCCACAGGTAGTTGCGAACAGTAACTCTTGCAATCTACTCCCGTACCATGACGGTCGGTACGGGAGTAGATTCCAAGAGTTACTGTTCGAAAATAGGATAAGTACTCTTATCTAGCTAAGTATACTTTGGGGAGAAATTTTCAATATATTCATACATTCATTAATACTTTCATTTAATGAAATAAACTATTTTGTAATAAAACCAATGGTTATGGTAATGTAATAAATAAAGCATACGAAAGCTGCATACGTTTAATCATAACATATAAACAGCTGTTTGTTCTATATGAAATAATGCATTTCAATAAAAATAAATAGTTCCTCCCTCAAAGTATACTTAGATACTAGATAAGTATACTTAGCAATTTTAGTGAAATCGGTTACAGGTAGTTGCGAACAGTAACTCTTGCAATCTACTCCCGGAGTAGATTTAAAGAGTTACAGTAACCTTTCGAAACTCGAGATCCAGGTACATATAGTGAATGTACAGACCGTTCATATTTGTTTCAGCTGTTTGATGGACTGATCGTGTTCGGGTCGATCATTCTGGACCTCGTGTTCATTAAGGGCCTGACGGTGTACAGGATTCAGGATGGAATACTGCTGCTGTCATTCCTGCTGCCATGGCGGGTCATACGCGTCGTCAACAGTGCGTATCCGATAAAGGGGATTATCAGGATTTTTTTAAAACATACTATACCAAGGTGCATGATCACGTGGTTATAACAACAACAACAGTGGCTGAAAATGTTGAAATCTTGTCCACTCCAAGGTAAGTATTATTTGATATTTTTCTTAATATGAAACTGATTTTTATGAAATATGGCCCAGCAAACGCGTCTTCATGAGCTGCATTCGGTCGTACAGGGACTTCGGCACAGACTTAGAAATCGATTCTTCGCAAAAACGACAGAAGTTCAAAGTTGGGCCAAAGTACAGAGACCACCAAATGCAGCTTAACAAGACGCGTTTGATGCTGTCTCTGTATTTTCGTCCAAACCATTGTCGTATAATTCTTTGCCAAACTCCCTGTACCATCAAATACAGCTCATGAAGACGCGTTTGCTGCGCCATATTTCATCAAAATCCGTTGCATATTAAGGAAAATATCAAATAATACTTACTTTGGAGTGGGCGACGTTGTTGTTGTTGTAACCACGTGATCATGCACCTTGTATGCGATAGCAAGGGACATATTGCTTTGATCTTGATCATTTGCTCTTGGTCATTTACATGTACGTCGAAATATTTGTAAATGTTTTTCCATCTCGCCATAACTTTAATATAGCGTGAAGGATTACTTTAACCCTTAGCCTGCTGAATGAAATGTTGTCGTCTGCTGTTTATGTTTTATTTTAGATTTTTCTCATCAAACACATGGTTTGACAGCACTTTAGAATCATTTCCATTGGAAATGATTCTAAAGTGCTGTCAAACCATGTTTTTATTGAGAAACAGGGTAAAATATAAAGCAACAGCAGACGACAGTTTTCGCGATCAGCAGGCTAAGGTTTAATATGTGGACACTTGATACATCTGAACATATGTGACACGCTCAAGCCACCATCAACATGATCCTGACCTGTTTGTAGCTTCTCAATATTCTCTTGTCCACGCAATAACTCAAGTTCTACTTCACCGCTCGTAACCAAATTCGGTATACATGTTTCTTACGGCAAGACGAAGAAGCCTATTGATTTTGAAATATTTCGGATGACTTATATCCCCTTGGTGGCCATTTTTAGCTCACCTCAGCGAAGCTCATATGAGCTATTGCTACCGCAATGTGTCCGTCGTCCGTCCGTCGTCCGTCGTCCGTCCGTCCGTGAACATTCTCAAACGTCTTCTCCTCGGTAACCATTGGGCCTATAGTCACCAAACTTCATAGTCATGGTCCTGGTGGGGGATTACAAAATTGTTAAAATGACGTCATTACGTAATCCAAGATGGCCGCCGTCTAAAAATAGCACAAATTCTTCAAAAATATTCTTCTCAAGAACCGCCTACCGGATGTCGACACAACTTGGTAGGAATGATCGATGTACAATGCTGTTTCAAAGTTGTTAAAATTGTGACCGGGGATCAAAAATGGGCGTGGCCCGTGGGGTCAAATTGGGGTCAAATTTTATTTTTGACCGAATATAGTCATGTTATATATTAAATCGAAGGTATCAACGAGGCGATCACTCTGGTGAATTTTTTTTGTCGAAATCGGTTTGTTATGTCATCCAAGATGGCCGCAGAAAGGTCAAAAGGTCGTTCTTTTATTAGAGATTTCAAAATTCATCTTTACACAAACCGCTTGGCCCATGGTGGCAAAACTTCACAGTTATGGTCCATGGATGAAGCCTTTTCAGATTTGTTAAAACGGAGGTCGTCGCTAATCCAAGATGGCCGCCGTAAACATTTTCAAAAATATTTTTCTCATGAACCGCTAGCCGGATTTCGACGAAACCTTAGTAGGAATGATCGATGTACAATGCACTTTCAAAGTTGTTAAAATCGTGACCCGGGGTCAAAAATGGACGTGGCCCATGGGGTCAAATTGAGGCCAAATTTTATTTTTGACCGAATATGGTCATGTCTATATCAAATCGAAGGTATAAGCGAGGTGATCGCTCTGGTACATTTTTTGTCAAAATTGGATGGTCATGTCATCCAAGATGGCCGCCGAAAGGTCAAAAGGTCGTTCTTTTATTAGAGATTTCAAAATTCTTCTTCACACGAACCGCTTGGCCCATGGTGGCCAAACTTCACAGTTATGGTCCATGGGTGAAGCCAGTTGTTAAAACAGAGGTCGTCGCTAATCCAAGATGGCCGCCGTCTGAAAATAGCAGAAATTCTTAAAAAAATCTTCTCATGAACGGCCAGCCGGATTTCGACGAAACCTGGTAGGAATGATCGATGTAGAATGCTCTTTCAAAGGTGTTAAAATGGTGACCCCGGGGTCAAAAATGGGCGTGGCCCGTGGGGTCAAATTGAGGTAAAATATTTGTCGGAATCGGATGATTATGTCATCCATGATGGCCGCCAAAAGGTCCATTTTTCGAGATTTTGAACGTCTTTTTCTCAGGAACCACATGGCCGATGCTGTCCAAACTTCATAGTAAGTTAAGATCCTTGGGTGAAGCATTTTCAGATTTGGTAAAATGAGAGTCATCGCTTAATCCAAGATGACCGCCATCTAAAAATGTCACACTTTTTTTAAAACACATATGAACTCAATGTCACATTCTCCTCTGGTGTTCATGGAGTCAGGTGAGCGAATTAGAGCCATCATGGCCCTCTTGTTATTTGTTGCACTCTATATCCTTGTCCACTTCACCGCTCGTAACCAAATTCGGTATACACAGCAAGACGAAGAAGCCTATTGATTTTGAAAGATTTCCGATTTCCGATCTCCCCATTGGCGGCCATTTTTATTTTTTGCACGCTGTATCATTGTGCACGCAATAACTCAAGTTCTACTTCACCGATCGTAACCAAATTCGGTATACATGTTTATCACGGCAAGACGAAGAATCCTATTGATTTTAGGTGACTTATCTCCCCTTTTTTGGTGGCATTGTCTCGACTGGCGTATATTGTGATCTTCGGCACTCTTGTTTATTCTGAAAATGCATGTCCATTTCATACACATATACATATATACAAATATATCTGCTATTGACATTGATATTGACATTTTATATATGTAATAAATAGAAATAGAATGAGGGGACAAGCTAAATACAATGGAACCCCTCTAAATCGGATACCCTGGGGACCCAATTGTGATTACTTTACATGGGTTTCAATGTAATTTATTTCATTGTCTCCTGTCTGTTAACAATTAGTCAACGAGTGGTTTCGAGAGGTTTCACTGTATAGTGAATGAGATTATAGAGAAGAGTGGAGATGGGGAAACAAATTATATTCCAATCGCCAGGTTTGGTGGTGGCGGTGATAAGTATGGCATAATTAGAAATAGAATGAGGGGAACAGCTAAATATAGTCAATGAGATTAAAGAGAAGAGTGTAAATGAGGAAACAAATTATTTTCCAATCGCCAGGTTTGGTGGTGGCGGTGATAGATCACCAACAGTTCCGCCTGAAGTTGTTATATAAGGAGAAGAAACACATAGTCGCCGAACTGAAACAACTTCGGAAACGTGAGGGAACGTTTGATGTAAGTTTACATTTCACTTTGGTTCAGTTGCAGTGGTTATAGTCTGCTTTGAGTAGTATATTCGCATTGAGAAGACGCCATGTGATATTTTACCTACTTTCTGTTCCACGTTTTGCTGCCGACGAACTTTTGGCTATTAAACACATAAAATCTAAAAAATATTTAAAAGTACATGTGAGTACTTTTTCATCAATAACAAAAAAGTCACCCTGCCCAAAAAAAAAAATTTGATGAAATTCCATCAAATATTGATTTTATTGCGAAAAAACGATTTTCCTATGGGAATTTAACATGGGGAGTCAATTTCCCAAATTTTGGAAATTGACTCAGAAACCTGGCGAGATCGCTTGAAAATGATGTAAGTAATAAAAAACAAAAGTTAGATTTTTGGGGAGGGTGACTTTTTTGTTATTGATAAAAAGTACTTACTTTTAAATATTTTGTTACATTTAATGTGTTTAATAGCCAAAAGTTCGTCGGCAGCAAAACGTGGAACAGACAGTAAGAAACAGTGTGATTTGTCATGAAATATGTTTACAGAACTGTGAGATTTTCTATAAATGACGTCGAAAAGTCTCACAGCAAATGCTTGGTTAATCGGGCAAGATATGACATAGGTTGGGTGGATAAATTGTGCGTGACTCGTTTCATAACTCATATCAAATGGAAACTCGTTTGAGGTCCTTTATATACATGTATGCTATAATCAGCTGCTGATAAATTACACGCATGTTTTCTATTTTCCATTTTTATCATCAAAACATGCTTTGACAACACTTTAGAATAATTTTCAACATTCTTTGACAGCACTTCAGAATCATTTCCAATGCTGTCAAAACATGTTTTTATTCAGAAATAAGGCAAAATATAAAAGCAACAGCTGTTAAGGGTTAATACAGCTATTATATTCATTATTGTAACCAACATTTGCAATTTCAGTCGCATCTTCAAAACATCGAGGCGTTTTGCATAGCGGAAGGGATTCCTAAGTGGAAGATACGTCAAGTTACAGGTATAGTAAGTGACACTGATCGCACAGTTCGTCTGTCTGTATGAATAATTTAAACACTATTTATTTCAAATAGTATACATGTATGCATCAAAATACATATAAAGTAACGGTGAATAAGGATTAGAAAACAAGCTCACAGAGCTTATGTGAATTCTTCTCCTTGAGTAAAGCATCAGTAAATGGGAATGTAGCAAGAATGCATATAGTGTATACGTATGTACGTTCTGTTAAATAATTGAAGGGGAAAAAAAGAAAGATATCCCAAACATGTTATAACACTTCAAAACAATGCCAATGAAAAAACACTTCAGAACAATGCCAATGAAAAAAAGAAAGATATCCCAAACATGTTATAACACTTCAGAACGATGCCAATGAAAAAAAGAAAGATATCCCAAACATGTTATACCACTTCAGAACAATGCCAATGAAAAAAAGAAAGATATCCCAAACATGTTATAACACTTCAGAACGATGCCAATGAAAAAAAGAAAGATATCCCAAACATGTTATAGCACTTCAGAACAATGCCAATGATTCATTGGCATTGTTCTGAAGTGTTATAACATGTTTGGGATATCTTTATTTTTTTCCACTTCAATTATTTAAACAATGCATGTACGTGTACTCGACTAGCATTTGACCTGCTATTGGTAATTTACAAGGTAATTATTACAAACCGATCAGTCACAGGGGCAGTCTCTCGACTTGCAGTGAAACGTTTAGAGGCAATGATGAACTGTTGAATCTTTTGGCATACAAGGCTGTTTTCATTGTCGTGTAAGAATTCGCTGCCGTAATGTAGGTTATTAAGGATCGGTGGACAAGGAAGAGATGACTATCGTTGTCTGTGATTTGTAAAAAGGGGACATGAGAGAATGTAATGATTAGCATTTTCCATTGTGCCACAGGCGCATGTATCGCTGTCAAATATTGATTTCCGGAATAAGTCGTAGTTAAGTGCGCTACACCCTTACGCTAGCCGGATACGAGTCAGGAGAAGTTTGCGTTGCCCGGTTAGCGCAATCGATAACGAGCGCGCTTCTCATCAATGCGGCCCCGGGTTCGATCCTCTGCCAGCCAGTATGTGAGATGGTATGGTGGTCGCCAGATCGCACAAGTGGGTTTCCTCCGGGTTATCCGGTTCTCACCCACATGAATGACCGCCCTTACGCCTTCATCTGTGCCAACGAAAGCATTTGTATAAGTGCTCTCGCGCTTGTTTGTAATCGTTGTAAAATAAATAAAGTTTAAACTTTGAGTTCATGATACCGCTTTTTCCGTCGCCATATCGTCTTCCGCTTCGCCATCGTCGTCGTCAACAAATGTCAAACAGTCTGTACACGTTTCTTCATCACGATATTACTTGACATATTGCTTCCATTATGACACTAGTGTCTAGTCAAAACAAATGGCGACTTTAGTATTACCGTTTATAATATAATATTTGACTAAACTACACAACCGCAAGCGTTAAACTTGCCAACATTTCTATTGGCAATCTTAAATGGCAACCAAGCAGTGTGATTGGCTGATCTGTAGCACAGCTCAGACTCAGCCATTCAGTCCGCCTGATTTCAAACATTTTGAAAGAACACACTTGACAACTATTGACAAGATTGGCGCAGGCGGTTGTGTATAGTCTTTGATTATGTATTTTGCGACTGTCCATAACTTGGAACCCTTTGTCGAATTTTAGTATAGTTACATGTAGACATCCTGTATTTACCTTTTAATAAAATTGGGTTGGTGGCAGGTGGGAGCATGGGTAATTTAACGAACGGGGCTCATCCTTACCGGAATCCCGACCGGAGACCTGGTTTGGACCTCACGTACGCCGTTGGCATTCTTGTATGTGACAGTTGAATCTGGTTATACCCCTTATGTGAGTATTACGATTAATTGTGCATCAGGTTGAATACGGGATCGAACCCGTTGGCCCGGCCTTAAATGACCTTAGCTGTTGATAGGCCGTTAAATACCAACAAATGAACTAAACAAAAAAATGGGTATTTATGGGTGACAGTGTTAATATATAATACAATGTATGAACTTTGCAGCCCTGGGAAGAAAGCAATCAACCATATCGTCTATGGCGGCGTTGGCGTTGGGGAATATGGTGTCAGGTATGGATGATTATTGCATATGGGCGCTCGTAGTCAAGGTGTATGATCACGTGGTACTAACAACAACAACAAGTACGTATTCTTTTATAGTGTTCTTATTACATAACGGATTTTGATGAAATATGGTGCATCAAACGCGTCTTGTTAAGCTGCATTTGGGGGTCTCTGTATTTTCTCCCAAACTTCTGTCGTTTCTGCGAAGAATCGATTTCCGTGTACACGGAAATCGATTCTTCGCAAAAACGACAGAAGTTTGTGCCAAACTCCATAGACCACCAAATGCAGCTCATGAAGACGCGTTTGCTGCGCCATATTTCATCAAAATCCGTTGCATATTAAGGAAACTATCAAATAAAACTTACTTTGGAGTGGGCGACGTTGGTCTTGTTGTAACCACGTGATCATGCACCTTGGTAGTGTATTAACACAGTGAGCTAGAAATCATAATACACTAGTGTAATAAATATGCAAATTATTCACCGAAAGCAGGTTTGGTGACCAGTACATAATCAATATATGATGTTGTCCTTAGGCAATATAGAATCTAACATGTGTGATTATTTAATATGGTATTTATTTAAACTTAGGAAATTAGTCAACAATTTTAAATAAATACCATATTAAATCATCACAAATGTTTGATTCTATTTATTGCATAAGAACATCATCATACATTTAAACTGTACTGGTCACCAAACCTGTTTTCTGTAGCAAGCTGATTTGCATATTTATTACACTAGTGTATTATTATTTTTTATTACACTGTGTTACACTGCGAGCACTCATTTATTTAAATAGTGAATATGTGGTTGTTCATTATGGCTATAATAATGGTCGCGTCCGCTTGCGGACAGCGCGATATAGTCGGTACATTGGCGTACGTACGTCCATACGTCCGTCCGTACGTACGTGCGTCCGGGTTAAATATTTTGATTCAAGTTAATATGACCTTGCTATTTATCGACGCAAAATCCCAGTCAATCAATCGATCGATGCACATCCGCCTGCGTTAATATTGCCCAGGTTATCAACGTTTCGTAACATTTATTGGCAATGCCAAACTCGCAATTTGATTGTCTGAGCCTGAGCTGTAACACAGCTCAGGCTCAGCCAATCAAGCTGCTTGGTTTCAAGCACAATATTGAAGTATTTGGAAATAAGTAAATGGACAAATACTGTCAAGAATAACGCAGGCGGTAGTATGAATGACCATGACCTTGCTATTTAACTGACGTAAAACCCCAATCAATCAATCAATCAATCAACCAATCAATAAATCATGCAGCATTAATTTTCTTTTACAGAGATGGCTCTACAGACTCCAGATGACAATTTGCCAAAGATGACATTTAACGCCAAAATGACCAACCTCAATATTATATCTGAACAATGGATGACGGGCGAAAACGACGAGACAAACAGTGCGGGTGGAGACGACAGCAGTAACGATACAAAAAGCAGTAACGATACGAAAGCATCAATAGGGACGCTCGCACATCACTCTGAATCTGATTACTAACATGTGGCTGGGAAACGGGGAAATGGGGCTTGTGTGCTTTGCAACCAGTGTAGATCCAGATCAGCCTGTGCATCCGCACAGTCTGATCAGGACCTTCACTTTTAAACATTCCATTAATGAAACACCCGTCATGCTTCGAATAACCAATATTATCAGGCTACAGGAGTGTGCTATTTCATCATGAGCTACACTGGTCACAGGTCCCATAAGCCACATTTCTCCAGTCAAAAGTGTGGCCGTCGCTGGGGAAATAGGGCTTGTGGAATTTGTGATTGATCAATGTAGCTCCTGATCAAATATTACCCACCAGGGAGCCGTTTCACTATTTTTCGTACAGACTATCATAATTGTGCTCTTACATTTTAGTCGTACGAAGGTTAGTGAAACGGCCCGCTGTAGCCTGGAATGTTAAAATAATACCGGGTGTTTCATTGATGGAATGGTGAACAGTGCAGATCCTGATCAGACTGTGCGGGTGCACAGGCTGACCTGGATATACACTGGTCGCAATCCGATGACTAATATGTGGCTGTGACTGGAGAAATGGCGCTTATGGAATTTGTGATCGAGGTAGCTTCTGAATAAATATTACACTCATGTAGCCTGATAAGTATACGTTATTTGATTTGTATATGAATACATGCACGAGTTTTGCAGAGTGTTATATTGTTACGCAATATCGTTGTGCGGCGGAACGAGTGACATATTTATCCCGTCAACACAGTGCGTATGTGCCGTGAAACACGGTGCCGTGAAACATTTTTGATATCCTGTCAATACGACATAATCACTGCGTATGAATATGCGCGGTTGTCATACTAGTCGATTCTCCGATTTTGAGAATGCCGGTGGGGTTATTATTTAGCATTTTAAAGCTGTTTGTAGCGTTGACGGATAAATAGAATAGTAGGTTAGTGCAGTGAATGGGAAAAATATCTGGCGTGGCACGGAAACGGGATGGACTCGGCAGCGCCTCGCCCATCCCGTTTCCTAAGCCTTGCCAGATATTTTTCCCATTCACGACACTAACCTACTATTCTCTATATCCACATACAAATCAAATAACTTTTTTATTGTAAGTTATACGTACATCACTCATAACATATACAAAATGTAAATGAAGTAAGCAAATTAGTGATGACTTAGAAGGAACTATTTTGCGACGAAACATAGTTCCGGCACTGTAGAGCCGACTATTGTTCATCGAGGACTATCGTTCACGTGTATGATTAAGCCGGGGAAAATAACTTAGTTATTTCTGAAGCCAATGGTTATTTTCCCCGGCTTAATTATATACACGTGAACGATAGTCGTCGATGAACAATAGTCGGCTCTAACATCAACGACTATTGTCGACGACTAATGTTCACCGGTAGTGAAGTTTCTTAAACATTGTGTAAGTTGTTCAACGACGTACAGTAAAGGTGAAATGGCTTCAGAAATGGCTAAGTTATTTTACCCGGCTTAATTATACACGTGATCGATAGTCGTCGATGAACAATAGTCGGCTCTACACGGCACTGACCAATGTGAACTCAGGAGACGTCAATATTGAAAACAAATATTGAAGGCCTGCGTTCCATTGTGTTTCAATTGGAGATGAAAGTCGTATATAACAATTATAGGTTATTTGATTTATATGCACGAGTTCCGCAGCGGGCGAAAGTAGCGCAATATCGTTGCGCGGCGGGACGAGTGGCATATAATATATATGTGGAACAATATTGACGTCTTGCACTGCTTTGTGTTTCAATGGAAAACCATAATACACATCATATAATAATGATGTACAAATGTATATTGGTTGTTAAAATCATGACGGACGGGCGTTTCATTGATGAAATGGCGAACAGTGCAGATCCTGATCAGACTGTGCGGGCGTTCACTCTGATCTGGATCTACACTGGTCGCAAAATCCATAAGCCATTACTTTAGTCATTGCTACATATGTATTGCATAAACTGTTTCTACAGTGTATTAACATCTTAATACCCTAGTGTAACTGAATGGGCTGCGATATGTTAATTTTACAACCAATCCAAACATCGCAAAATTATTTTCATACTATTCCATTTATAAAAAGGGGGTATTTGTTGTTCTCAAAAATATGAAAATTACTTTCAAACACTGCAGATCCAGATGAGACGGCTCGTTACGAGCCGGCTCATCTGGATCTGCACTGTTTGCATAAACCGATATAGCGGGCGTTCGGGTTCAAAGGGTTAATGAGACCGCGGTATATTGCTGTACTTATGCAATACAATATATTAATTTAATACAATCTAACATCGATGTTGATTTAATAGGATATATTTTTTAAACTCATTAACTGATATCACAGCCTTGTTTCTTATGAACAGTATTTATTTACAAATCAGAATCTGTTTTTCAGTCGACGTATACGTACAATTAGCCTCATAAATACGAAACAAATCTAAAATTAAACTATTTTCTTCCCGATTCTATGAACATCGGAGACACAGGGCCTTGAAAGATACTCGCACATGTACTTCATTCAACGTAATTACATCTGCTCCAACGCAATTACATCCTACCCATCATTTCATCATTTTGCTTTCCGTAAGTATACCTCTTTATAGTTAAGTGCGCATTTTGTGTTCATCAAATGTAGACTGTGATGGCATATGTCTACAATCCATATAACTGGATACACAACCGCCTGCGTTAATCTTGCCAAGATGTCAACGTTTTTGAACGTATATTGGGAATCTCAACTCGCCGTCAAGCAGTTTGATTGGTTGAGCCTGAGCTGTAAGACAGCTCAGGCTCAACCAACCAAGCTGCTTGACTTCAAGCACAGTATTCAAGTATTTCAAGTATATTCAAATATTAGCGCAGTCGGTGGTGTATTGTGCTACCACGTTAAGGGGCTGGCGGACACCTGCCACGATAGGAGACCGACATTTATGTTGACATTTATTGCTGGTTCCTATTCAGCTACATTTATGTAAACCAAATTCGATATGTGAATTTGCCTCATGGCAATATAACTGCTTCGGAGCCATAAACCTGCGGTTGTCATACTAGTCGATTCTCCGATTTTGAGGATGCGGCTGGGGTTATGTTTTGCATTGTAAAGCTAGTTGTAGTGTTGACGGGATAAACAAAATAGTAGGCTAGTGCTGTGAATGGGAACAAAATATCTGGCAGAGCCTCGCCCATCCCGTTTCCTTAACCTTGCCAGATATGTTTTTCCATTCACGGCACTAACCTACTATTCTCTATATTCGTCTCCCTTATCGCACTGTCGTATCGTAACGAGTCGTCTCATCAGGATCTGCACTGTTTGTGGATATTTTCAGATGTTGGACATTAATACCTCTATTCTGATTAATGGAATATTTCAAGTCTCGATTGAAATGTCCATACGAGTTAAATGAGTGGTCTCTTGTAATTCTTATAGAATGGCAATTGTACATGTACCTGTATTGTTCTAGTGTTATGTATGTTTATGATGTACAGTTGATGAGACGTAAATAAACAATTTAACTAAGTGTCACATATTGGTGAAAGGGTTAACAACGTCGAACGTCATTTGTATAAAAATAGGGCCGATTCGGATTGGGACCGATTTACCCTGGAGACGTACGATTATCGTTTGTATTTTTTTGTACGTATAAACCATATTTTCGTTTAACTACCCGGCTTCAATGCAGCGTTTTGACATCAACGAAAACACCGTTTTCTAATTATGACAACCGATAACGGTGTCAAAACGATGTATAAACGATAGCAGTTGTAAGGTAAGGTCCTTAGCGAGATTGATGTCGTTTCTGTAAAAATGGACTGGGACCGATATACATGTATCATGTTCAAGGTGTATGATCACGAGGTGCTAACAACAACAACAAGTACCGATTAAAAGTACGTATTATTTTATAGTGTCCTTATTACGTAACAGATTTTAATGACATATGACGCATCAAACGCGTCTTGTTAAGCTGCATTTGGTGGTCTCTGTATTTTCGCCCAAACTTCTGTCGTTTTTGCAAAGAATCGATTTCCGTGTCTCCGACACAGACATCGATTCTTCGCAAAAACGAGATAAGGTGCCAAACTCCATAGACCACAAAATGCAGCTCATGAAGACGCATTTGCTGCGCCATATTTCATCAAAATCCGTTGTATATTAAGGAAAATATCAAATAATACTTACTTTGGAGTGGGCGACGTTGTTGTTGTTATAACCACGTGATCATGCACCTTCCTATTGTCGTACTTCTCTTCGTCGGATTTATCTCCAGTTGATTACAAAAATAAAACCAACTGTCATATTTCATTTTGGAGGAACCAGTTTTCGTTCCATACGCGGGAAAATCACAACTTATTTATTGACTATAGTATCAAATAAATCTTCGTTTTATTGCTGTAGTATAATCCACATATAATTCTTCTCGTACATCATGTACATTATATACACATGGTGAAATTGACTTATGGCTTGAACACACAAGGATGGCCGATTTGACCACTCCATGTGCCATATAGGATAGAGTAACGAGACAGTGGTCACATCAATATTATACACAAATCCCATCACCTTTAGGAAGCAATTATGTTTAAATCATATATGATGATCAGGGGTCACACGGATTCTTAACTCTTTGCATGCTAGCGGCGAAAATATCCGCCAAACGAATTAGGAGTATATTATTTATTTCTCTCTGTAAATATGTCTTGACATTTCATTATAATTGAGTCCTCAGGACTCAATTCTAATGAAATTCCAAGACATATTCATGATATTTACGGGGAGAAATACAACAAAATATGATGAATTCTTGTCCGCTAGTTTTAAACTATTTATAGCCCACAAGTTTCCCAGCATGCAAAGAGTTGGGTCTTATGACATTTGTAGCCAGTATAGACCTCGAGATCATCATATATTTCAACGCATGCTTATCAGGGTTAGCACTGTACGTGATTCAGACAAGTGTGGCTGTGACTGGAGAAAGTGAGGCTTATGCGCTTTGCGACCAGTGTAGATCCAGATCAGACTGTGCATCCGCACAGTCTGATCAGGATCTACACTGTTCGCCATTCGATCAATGAATCACCCGTCATGCTTCCAACAAGCAATATAGATCGCTATCCGGCTAAAGGAGTGGTTTACTTGATCATGAGCTAGCTACACTGGCCACACATCACATACGCCCAATTGCTTCAGTCACAAATGTGACCGTCACTGGCGAAATGAGGCGTATGGGATTTGTGGTCAGTATAGATCGTAATCTGCTAACGCCGTCCTACTTGTACTAGTCTAAGCGGTTCGAAGTACCTTGGTGAGTCCTCGGAAATATTGCACGTTTCGTAACCTTACATGTAAACTGATACATTTGAGAAAGTTCATCAAGCTCAACTCTGAAACGGTAGGAAATCCTCGGAGATCCTCGGAATTCCCACCCGTTTCCTAGCATCGCATGATAAATATGATATGTACAGGCAATAGCCTGGTATTCGGTATATCCATCAGGGTCGGCTCGAAAACGGTAGGAATTCCTGGGCGAGCCTCGGAATTCTTACGTGTTTCCTAGCGTTGCCTGATAAACATGATATATATACATGTATATATATATATATATCATGTTTATCAGGCAATATATATATATATATGTGGACAATAGCCTGATACTCTATATACATCTCATACAGGGTCATCTGAAACGCTGTTTGCGGTAACTTCGGACAATTGAATAAACCTCGACTCGGCTTTATCGAAGTGATTATTTCCGTGGTACGGTGCTGTATTATGTCTGTGCACGTCCCGTCGCGAGGTCCACACGCGACAAACACAAACCACACTGCCTGTCGCTGCGAGATACAGAACACAATTACAATAATAAAGCACGGTAGACGCTATGTTTACCACGAAGTCTATATACATTACATTATGGTTGGCAATATTGATATAATAGTAAGGTACCGTAGCGAGGAAACCTATAACCGAACAGATGACAACGCCGGCAGCGCTATTGTTGTTATCTCGCCTCGTTTCCGCTGTAGACGATCGGAGCAGAAGACATCCACACAGGAACGCCATTCCGTAAGGCAGCACGGCAGACGTAATGACGACGAACGGAATCCAGGAACAGACGATTGAATCGATACTGGAGAAGTCTAATGAGCAGATGCCGATATCTGTAACGGTAGCAAATACGGGGCTGTGACTGTCACTGGAGAAATGGGGCTTATGCTATTTGTGGTAATTCTAGTTTGTCTGTTACTACACGACCGCCTGCGTTAATCTTGCCAAGATGTTTCTGAACATATATTGGCAATCTCAACTCGCAATCAAGCAATTCGATTGGCTGAGCCTGAGATGTAGCACCGCTCAGAGTCAACGAACCAAGCTGCTTGATTTCAAGCACAATATGCAAGTACTTTGAAATAAAGCTAACTTCAAATAATTTGGCAAGATTAGCGCAGGCCATCGTTTCTGGACATATATTGGCCATCTCAACTCGCAATCGAGCAGTTTGATCGGCTGAGCCTGAGCTGTAGCACAGCTCAGGCTCGGCCAATCAAGCTGCTCGATTGTAATCACAATAGTCAAGTATATTGACGTAAAAATAAACTCAAATATTGGCAAGATTAGCGCAGGCGGTGGTGTAACAGTGTAGATCCATATGAGTCGGCTCTAAATAAATGGACTAGTCTGAAATTTATTTTGTGAACGATTGGATTGTTTGCAAAATTAACATATTACAATCCATTTCAGTTACTTAGGGGTGAAAGGGTTTCCCTAAATATCCAATATTAGATGTTCTATGTTACTTTTGGAATACTCCATTACAGAGAACATTGAAGGCAATTACAACAAAACATCACAGAAAAAATTGCTATACCAATAAGGTCATAAACAATATGTCGTGCGTACAGCGGCAACAGATGTACCCAACATAATGATGCGGTGGCATATATGTGCCATTGAGTTGACATACTTTATCGCAACCTGTCGACTTAATATCACGACATGTCGACATAACGTGAAACCATGTTGACATCTTGAGATAATTATGTCGACAAAACGTGATAAGCTGTCACAACAAGTCAACATATTGTCATAAGTTATCACAACAAGTCGATATACACGTTTAACACAACATAATGTGATATTTCATTTCAACATGTCTACATAAAGTGGTAAATTATCGCGACAAGTCGACATAACGTGATAGACAACACAGCATATCGACAAAACATGTCGACATACTGTGATATTTATCTCAACATGTCGACATAATTTCTCTCAGCGTTGCGACATAGCTTCACGTTATGTCGACATGTGATACTGAAGTTGACATGTTGCGATAAATTATGTCAACATCTCGATGGCAAATATATGCCACCATATGATCACATAACCCGCAGGGGACATGGAATTTTTGTATTCATTCGTTCCTACGAAATAACAATTCGTTCCCTCAATTTAACAATTCGTTCCCTCGAATTAACAATTCGTTCCCACGATATAACAATTCGTTCCCTCGAATTAAAAAAACGAATTGTTAATTCGTGGGAACGAATTGTTAAATTGAGGCAACCAATTATTTTTTCGTGGGAACGAATTGTTATTTCGTGGGAACGAATTAATAAAAAAAAGAATTATACGTCCACTGCGGGGCTCCGTACATAACGGAGTTACTGTAGTGTCTAACTTACATATTTACGGGGCCATTTACTACATTGGTTTGTTATAGGAATGAATGGCCTTTTTGTGGAATTTATCGGGGTATAAACTTGGAAAAGTCGCGGGAATACTGGACGAAGTGATAAAAAATTACAATTTTCGAAAAAAAAATAAAAAAATAAATATTTTTTTTATTATTTTTCGAAAATTGTAATTTTTTAAGGCCTCGTCCAGTATTCCCGCGACTTTTCCAAGTTTATATCCCCGATAAATTCAACAAAAAGACCATTTATTCCTTATAATTCCAGCATTTGAAATAAATTCATCAAGAACATGTGTTTATTTTACGTTTTCTTAAGAATTATTTTAATTGCGCCTCACGGTTACGGAAAGTAGTTGGGCGTGGGAGTTTACTGGGATATACATTTTGGACAGAGACTTGCTACGGGCCAATCAAATGTTAGGGAATTGTGTAAATATTTTTGTGCTGGAATTATTACACAATCGCCTGCGTTAATCGTACCAAGTTGTTTACGTTTCTGAGCATATACAATGTGTATGATCACGTGGTTACTGAAACAGATTTCAGTTGCATTTTTGTTTGTATCTTTACTTTTAATATCGAGCAGAAATTACAACCTATAAAGCCCTTACATATTTAGTACAGACTTACCCTGAAATGTTAGCCAGTGGGTGATGATGATCATGATGGTGATTACAATGGTGTTAAGTTACAGCGATAGCGATGATCATGGGTGATGATGATCATGATGGTGATTACAATGATGTTTATGTGCATGCTTAGTGCGTGACATATGTTTTGATAAGATATTTATGGCACCGTACCAATAAGGTATTGCCGCTAATTAAGGTACCGAGCATGGAAGTGCTAAATTGTTGCCCGTACGGAGGATTATCATTGGTTTTCGTGGCCAAAATAGCCACCGAGTTTGCGCATAAGTAGCGCCTATTTTACCCAGTACTGGAGGAAGTTAGGGTCTTAGTGGCACACGTACATTAGCAACATTGCTAAACAGACCACAGAGACAGATTACAGAACACAGATTACAAGACGATTGTCGTACAGAATAATACAGAATGTTGGCGGTACTGAAACCCGGGTCAGACCGTCATGTAAAGTGTAAATAGATACATACCTAAGCAATGTTGATTGTCGCCGACGTATCATGACCCCCGACAGCCATTGTCACCGGTATGCGATGCTGACAAGGCAGATTGACTTTATTATTCGCTTTATAAATTTTCCCCACCCACTTTTCCTGGTGAAATTTACTTTCGTCCGCCATAATGGCTATGCGGAACACATCGGCTCCCGAATGTTGCATCATGGGAACTCGGGTAGTTATAAAAGCGCCTACAATTCAAACTCCCATTTGAGTCGAATTCTCGCTCACCACGCGTTAGCACTCAAACCCCATATCACAGATTCTCTCAACACAGAACCTCATTTTCCAGAATATTATATACAGCACGACAAGGTAATTATCCCCTCAAAAAGGACCTCAAAGGACCGCAGCACCTCGTCTCCTTGACGTATATACTGATTCCCCGGAACCTCACACAGAACCTCATACAGAACCACAGAACCTCATACAGAACCTCGGCAGAGCCTCGCCCATCCCGTTTCCTGAGCCTTGCCAGATATTTTCCCCATTCACGGCACTAGCCTACTATTCTTTATCTATTTTCCTTATTTCTGAACCAAAATATATGTTGTGACCACTCATTTGAACCGTCTCGGCGAGACAGTTCAAATGAGTGGTCACTCATTTGAACCGTCTCGGCGAGACAGTTCAAATGAGTGGTCACAACATATACTTCTGATGAG
The DNA here is from genome assembly GCA_029237695.1 of Conchocele bisecta. Taxonomy (NCBI): domain Eukaryota; kingdom Metazoa; phylum Mollusca; class Bivalvia; order Lucinida; family Thyasiridae; genus Conchocele; species Conchocele bisecta. The sequence goes on from CM055273.1 coordinate 48,565,780, forward strand.
AAATAAAGAAATTATTGAGCCTTGCCGGATATTTTTTCCCATTCACGGCACTAACCTACTATTCTCTATGTGTTACACATGTAACCATGACCGTACGCCCGATCTAACATAATTGGGTACTGCGTGCGGTTGTTTATTTTGAACATAGGCTTACCGCTTGTCACATTTATTTTCCGCGTAAGCGCGTAATAGACATAAACACTAATTTTATTATACAATAAGCACAGAACATTTATAGCATACAGAACGCAGTGAAATATTCCAGATATTTATATTAAACACCGGTCCGCGACTTTTTGACATAAATTGATAGGATGTTTTCTGTCTGAGACACACTGCCGGCATAATATCATTATTAATAGGCACATTGGGTATATACCAACACAGGGGTGTGAGAAAATACCGATGTGTTCTCTATATATCAAGTTTACGGACAGGCTGAAACTTCTCATGGCCGGGTGCTTTTGTCCCCGCCGTGAAAATTGAAATCAGTCCCATATATTTCACGTTTTTTTTTGCCTTATATTGGAACATATTGCATAATATCATTATTAATAGGCACATTGGGTATATACCAACACAGGGGTGTGAAATAATACCGATGTGTTCTCTATGTATCAAGTTTACGGACAGGCTGAAACTTCTCATGGCCGGGTGCTTTTGTCCCCGCCGTGAAAATTGAAATCATTCCCATATATTTCACGTTTTTGTTTGCCTTATATTGGAACATATTGCATAATATCATTATTAATAGGCACATTGGGTATATACCAATACATGGGTGTGAGAAAATACCGATGTGTTCTCTATATATCAAGGTTACGGACAGGCTGAAACTTCTCATGGGCGGGTGCTTTTGTCCCCGCCGTGAAAATATTGAAATCAGTCCCATATATTTCACGTTTTTTTGCCTTATATTGGAATATTGCATACTATCATTATTAATAGGCACATTGGGTATATACCAACAAACGGTTGTGAAAAACTTCCGATGTGTTCTCTATATATCAAGTTTACGGACAGGCTGAAACTTCTCATGGCCGGGTGCTTTTGTCCCCGCCGTGAAAATTGAAATAATTCCCATATATTTCACGTTTTTGTTTTGCAACATTGGAACATATTGCATAATATCATTATTAATAGGCACATTCGGTATATACCAACACATGGGTGTGAAAAAATACCGATGTGTTCTCTATATATCAAGTTTACGGACAGGCTGAAACTTCTCATGGCCGGGTGCTTTTGTCCCCGCCGTGAAAATTGAAATCATTCCCATATATTTCACGTTTTTTTTGCCTTATATTGGTACATATTGCAAAATATAATTATTAATAGGCACATTGGGTATATACCAACAAAGGGGTTTGCAAAGCCACCGATTATAGATTAGTTTACAGACAGGCTTCAACGTTTCACGGTCGGTTACATATCGGCACATTCATATAAATATACGCCATTTGGTAGAAGAACTACGGTACGCGGTGTGCATATTGCGTAATATCATCGTTACCATTCATATTGTGTATATACCAACACATTGGTTTCCACGGGCTTAAAGTTCTCACCCCCCAGCGTGAGCCCTTTAATCCGCTATGACTAGGCTGAAGGTTTTCACAGACTTAAGGGGCTCACACCCCCAGTGTGAGCCCCTTAAGCCGCTTGGCTAGGCTGAAGGTTTTCACGGACTTAAGGGGCTCACGTTACACCGGCATCGCCGTCAATTATTTAGTCACACAGGTTTACAGACACTAACTTACAAAAGCCAACAGACACAAGATTACAGATATAATTTGTATAACAGTTTTAAAGATACAGCCCCACACAGACACCCCATACCGAAAGTGGACAAGCCTGAGGGACACCGAATCTGACCAGAAGTGGACGAGCCTGAGGGACACCGAACCTGACCGAAAGTGGACGACCTGAGGGACACCGAACCTGACCAGAAGTGAACGAGCCTGAGGGATACCGAACCTGACCGGAAGTCGACGATGACGACAACAACATTCGCATTCACATTTTACTGTTCATTAATACTTAATAAATTTGTTAAACCTCCTTATTATTTGTATTTCGCTACAGGTCCATTGCTTTAATAGGTGTTTCTGAGCAGTTCAGCGATAGGGGACAGTTGTTAACCCTTAGCCTGCTGAATGAAATGTTGTCGTCTGCTGTTTATGTTTTATTTTCGATTTTTCTCATCAAAAACATGGTTTGACAGCACTTTAGAATCATTTCCATTGGAAATGATTCTAAAGTGCTGTCAAACCATGTTTTTATTGAGAAACAGGGCAAAAAATAAAGCAACAGCAGACGACAGTTTCGCGATCAGCAGGCTAAGGGTTAATACTGCAGTGATTACTGGTGGCAGCATACCTTTACCAAACTCAGTCTCTAAATTTGTAATCACTGCGTATAGAAACATAGTCCCCCATCGTCGGCACGCTACAGTTACAACAACAACAACAAGTACTGAAACTTCCAGAAGCCCTCCGATTCAAAGTACGTATTCTTTTATGTTGTCCTTATTATGTAACGGATTTTGATACATGTATAGACTCATTTGGCAGGATCTATAGGTGAGACCCGCGCTGGGGTCGCCTTGGTGGCGCCGTTTGATAGTCAGGGGGCCGTTTCATTAAACTTCTTGCGACTAAAATATTCGTAAGTGCAAATTTAGGATCGTCTGGAAATATCAATTGATGGATTTACATTTATTGAGCATAGGCTGCATATGCTCAATACATGTAAATCCAATAATTGTTTACAAGAAAACGGTGTTAATGTGCAATTTATATAATTTTGCACTTGCGAACATTTTAGTCGTACGAAGTTTAGTGAAACGGCCCCCTGGTCTCGGGTTCCGATCGGGGACTCTGAGATTTAGGCTAATTTCGAACAAGTCCACTATACGATCGATTGCGTGCCAGTAAAGTATGATTGCAAAACTACGATGTTCGTCTTAGAGATGTTCCATACCAGGTGGAACGATCACCACAGCACTGTTAAAGACTGTCATTAATTATGTACACTTGCCTGTTTTATATGGCCTTAACCCTATCACCCTTAGTAACTGGAATGGATTTGATATGTTAATTTTGCAACCAATCAAACCGTCACAAAATGGTTTTCAGACGAGTCCATTTATGAAAAGGGCGTATTTTTTTTGTTCTCAAAAATATGAAAATTACTTTCAAAAAATGCAGATCCTGTTGAGACGGCTCGTTACAAGCGGGCTCACCTGGATCTGCACTGTTTGCCTAAACCGCTATAGTGCGCTTTCGGGTTCAAATGTTTAACCCTTTCAAACACTACATACCTCTATCATATTGTTTGTAAATAGCGTAGATCTAGGTGTGACAAGCCGTCTCATCAGGATCTGCACCATTTGTGGATATTTTCTTATTTCTAAAAACGATACCCTGTTCTGAAAAGCAACACGGGAGTGTCCATTCCAGTTACTTAGGGGTGACGGTCGAAATGGTCACGTCCTGTTTTACATGGGCTCTTAAGTCTCATCACAACCGCCTGCGTTAATCTTGCCAACATGTCACCGTTTCTGAACATCTATTGGCAATCTCAACTCGCAGTAAAGCAGTTTGATTGGCTGAGCCTGAGCTGTAGCACAGCTCAGGCTCAACCAATCAAGCTGCCTGACTATTCAAGTATTTTGGTATAAAACATAGATTCAATCATTGGCAAGATTAGCGCAGGCGGCGGTGGTTATATGTTGACACCGTTTCACAGACTGCCCAAGCTATTGTATCATTCATACCTTGAAACTGTAGATCCACGTGTCTATACTGGTTTAACTTGTCATGGTTCACTGTCAGATGGATTCCAACGCTGGGTATGGAACTATTGCAGGCGTCGAACTTCTCTAATAGTATCACATGAAGTTTCTTCGCCAACTGCCCGCCACGGAAGCTGGTGGCGAACGAGTCGAGGTGCGAGGTGGACGTAAACCGCAGTACGAACGTCACTACAGTTCGTACCGTCACTCTCACGTCGCATTGGTATTCGCGCTGTCGGGAAACACAATCGTCATATGTATAAGTTATAATATTGAGTTTATTATAGGAATGAATGGGATTTTTGTGGAATTTATCAGGGTATAAACTTGGAAAAGTCGCGGGAATACTGGACGAAGGCCGGAAGGCCTCGTCCAGTATTCCCGCGACTTTTCCAAGTTTATATCCCCGATAAATTCAACAAAAAGGCCATTCATTCCTTATAATTCCAGCATTTGAAATAAATTCATCAAGCAAATGTGTTTATTTTCCGTTTTCTTAAGAATATTTTAACTGCACCTCACGGTTACTGAAAGTAATTCGGCGTGGGAGTTTACTGGGATATAAATTTTGGACAGAGACTTGCTACGGACCAATACAATGTTAGGGAATTGTGTAAATATGTTTGTGCTGGAATTATAAGGAATTAAATGTGACCAGAGTTAGCGAATGCAGCATTCAGGTCTTGAAAAATCCAATATGTGAACAATAACATACATATAATTAGCCAGGTTTATAATGCAGTCTCCCATAAGAGTATTGTTTTCCTGTCCAACAGGTACCCATTAAATCTGGTAATAAGTACTTATTGGGGTTATTCTTGCAATACATATAACAAGTGGAGTGCGACACCAGCCAGCGAGTGGCTTCGTAGGACGAATTAAGATATGTATATACCTTGTAGAAGTAGTCCGCAAAGTCATACACTGATATATTGTCTGTACATGAAGACTAAAGTCGACGAAATCATCATAATAACCGGAATTCCATTGCGCATTTCCTCAGAACATTTAGTCAACTTTGGACGTCATTTACGTAAATATCGTAAATTTTGAGATACATGTAACTGCTTAGGTAAAATATCGCATGGCTTGTCGCAGGGGGTGAGCTGAATCAGCTGTCGGGGGAGTCGAAAACGACGAAAATCGAAATTGACCCTGAAACCTGACTAGATAGCTTGGGAATGATCTAACTAAGAAGACAAAAGTTAAATTCTGAAAATCGGTCCACTATAAGTTCACTCTGTTAAATCCCCATAGACATCTTCACTCTGTAAAGATATGGGAATGTCACGTGGGATGTCAAGTTGTCGACAGTGAAGCCTTTTGAAAACCTGCACACAGGAAGGTTTCATTGCAATTATGGTATATTACTCAACCGCCGGCGTTAATCTTGCACAACATATTATAAAACGTTTCTGAACATCTATTGACAATACCAAATCGCAACCAAGCAGTTTGATTTGCTGAGCATGAGCTGTGCTACAGCTCAGGCTCAGCCAATCAAGCTGCTTGACTCCAAGCACAATATTTATCCCGTCAACACAGTGTGTACGTGCCGTGAAACACGGTGCCGTGAAACATTTTTGATATCCCGTATCACCGCGTATGAATATATGCGTTGACTGGGGTTATTTTTTTTGCATTTCAAAGCCATTTGTAGGTGTTGACGGGATAAAAAGAATAGTAGGTTAGTGCCGTGAATGAGAAAAATATCTGGCGCGGCTCGGAAACGGGATGTGCTCGGCAGAGCCTCGCCCATCCTGTTTCCTGAGCCTTGCCAGATATTTTTTCCCATTCACGGCACTAACCTACTATTCTTTATCTATTTTCCTTATTTCTGAATCAAAATATATATGTTGTGACCACTCATTTGAACCGTCTCGGCGAGACGGTTCAAATGGTCACAACATATACTTCTGATGAGAAATAAAGAAATTATTGAGCCTTGCCGGATATTTTTTCCCATTCACGGCACTGACCTACTATTCTCTATCTATTTTTCTTATTTCTGAACCAAAATATATATGTTGTGACCATTCATTTGAACCGTCTCGGCGAGACGGTTCAAATGAGTGGTCACAACATATACTTCTGATGAGAAATAAAGAAATTATTGAGCCTTGCCGGATATTTTTTCCAATTCACGGCACTAACCTACTATTCTCTATCTATTTTCCTTATTTCTGAACCAAAATATATGTTGTGACCACTCATTTGAACCGTCTCGGCGAGACGGTTCAAGTGAGTGGTCACAACATATACTTCTGATGAGAAACAAAGAAATTATTGAGCCTTGCCGAATGTTTTTCCCATTCACGGCACTAACCTACTATTATTGGATTTACATTTATTGAGCATAGGCTGCATATGCAGCCTATGCTCAATAAATGTAAATCCAATAATTGTTTACAAGAAAACATTGTTAATGTGACATTTACAGACTATCATAATTTTGCACTTACGAACATTTTAGTCTTACGAAATTTAGTGAAACGGCCCCCTAGTCTGTATTGTTGAAAGGGTTAATGTATTAACTGCGAGGGAGCGACCACAGCATTGAGTTCCTTAAAAATTAAATATGTGAACAATAACATACTTATAATTAGCCAGGTTTGTGATGCAGTCTCCCACCAGAGTATTTATTTTCCATTTCTTGTCAAACAGGTAGTAATTAAATCTGGTACATGTAATATGTAACAATAGGGGTTAAATCTTGCAATATGTGAAATAAGTGGAGCACGATACTGGCCAGCGATTGGCTTAGAAAGTAGGGCGAATTATAAGCTAAATAATAATTACCTCCTGGTGTTACATATCTTAGTTTTAGTAGTTGTCTACCTGTATGAACCTTTGTATGACGTCATACAACGCCGGCGACGTCAACGGCAACGTATTGACATGCGTGCCTGTGTCATGGGCGTCGCTGCAAGACATATTACCGGGGCCAGACAGGACGATGTAGTTGGCACTCGTTATGGATGTTGAGTTCGGCCTTAATCCGTCCGCCAAGTCCACCCCAAGCTCTAGTCCACCTGTTTCAAAGTACAGAGTCGCCGCCGTTAATCTCACCAACATCTGAACATTTATTTGGCAATGGCAACTCACCGTCAAGCAATTTGATTGGCTTAGCCTGTGCTGTGCTACAGCTCAGGCTTAGTCAATCAAGCTGCTTGACTCATTCCAATCAAACTATTTTTAAAATTATTTTGAAATAAAGAAAGTAATAAGTATTAATTGGCAAGATTACGGCAGGCAATAGTGTAAGCCTCTGCTTAATTTTCTGCCCACGAACTTTGGCTGTTAAACACATTAAATATAAAAAACATATTTCAATGTAGCCAAAATACGTGTTCATTAATAATAAAATAAGTATCCTTCCACAATTTTTTTATTTGAAATTCCACAATTTTATTATTTGAAATTCCATCAAATATATATTTCATTGCGAACAAAGCAATTGTCATATCAGAATTTAACATGGGGCAAACAAGGAGCTGGAAACTGACCTGGTGGATCAAAAAACGAAATGGAAAGTGGCTCCGAAAGCTGGGTAGATAGTTTGAAAATAATGTAACTAAGACAATAAAAGTTAGATTTTGAAAATCGATACACAAATTTAAAAATTATTTTTTTAAATAAATATTTTTATATTTAATGCGTTTAATAGCCAAAGTATTTCGGCAGTAACATGTGGAACAGACAATAAGTCCTTCGTGGCTGTTTTAGCACTTTTTTAATTGTGGATGTGATTGGAGAAATGAGGCTTATGGGATTTGTGACCAGTGTAGCTCCTGATCAAATAGCACATTCCTACACCCTGCTAACAATCTACAGTGGGGTCAGCGTGTAAGTGCACACACGAACGAACACGACAGGTTGGAACCAACCTGTCGTGTTCGTTCATGTGTGCACTTACACGCTGACCCCACTGTCTATTCTTTGTTAGAAACATTACGGGCAGTTCATTGATAGAATGGCTAACAATGCAAATGCTGATCCGACTGTGCGAATTTTCAAAATTTACAATATATTTCATAAATAAAGTAGAAAGTTGAAAACAATGTTCAGAGTACAATTCCGCATGTACTCTGAAACTTTTGTCAACTTTTGACGCCATTTACGGAAACTATTGTACATTTTGTATACGTATTTTGTGAAATTACGCAGATGTCCGAAGGTACTAAATCACATGGCGTGTCTCATGTGTCATGGGAAACACGTGCCGTCGTTGATATTCGATAGTCAAGTGAATGGGTACAATACATTTTATTCACTCTAAGCCACATACGTGACACACGAGGTATACAATAGATTACATAATACAACGATGGGTAAAAATACAAAATGCATATGTATAAGCTCACTAGTCATTATAACCATAAAGCATTTCTTATAAAAATAGCTAAATTTCTTAATTGCTTTCCAGATTTTTTTCTCAAATAGCTGTGCGAATTTTAAAATATTTGGTCTTCTAAAATAAAATGGCTGGATATACCATTTTCGAACTTCATCATAGAAGCGGCACTCGAAAAGGAAATGAAACTCGTCACCGAGAGCACCAGCGCCACATTTGTTGCAGACCCTGCTTGCTCTCGGCACACCTGTCCATCTACCAGTTTCGACCGCCAGTCTATGATTACAAGTTCGAAATCTGGTCAATGTTTTTCTTAACCTTTCCGTGAGATTAATTAAATATGTTTCTAATCCAAACTCTGTTTTAAAGATTCTATACGTAATTCCACGTGAAGATGAATCGATGCTGGTGAGCCATGACTGAATAAACTGGTTCTGAAGCTGAGTCCTGGCGTAGTGGCTCAGCCAGATAGCATTAACATCGTTCTGGCTAAGCCATACGCCAGGAACTCCAATTTCAGTTAAAATAGATTTAACATTCTGAATCCATCGGAAATGAGTCACATTTGCTTCATGTTGTGTATATAATAACTTATACATAAGAAACAATAATTTACTCTGCTTCCCTGAAACTAATTTTGCCCAAAACGAAATAATTCTACATTTAATGTCAATAATAAGCGGAAATTTGCCGAGTTCTCCATAAACCATGAAATTTGGTGTGGATTTCTTTACCCCCAAAACAGTTTTACAAAATTTCAAATGAATTGTTTCTATAGCCGAAATGTTTTCAAATCCCCAGATTTCACAGGCATAGCAGAGAATTGGAGTGATACATTGATCAAATAACTTAAGCTGACAGTCTACTGGAGTTGACAAGTTGTTAATCTTTCTAAATAGGCCGAAAAGAGCTTTGGATGCTTGGTCAATCAAATGTTTCTTAGTCTTATGAAAAGTTCCGTTTTGTGAAAAAACATTTCCCAAATATGTAAAGTGGTCTACAATTTCAATTGTGTTATCGTTATATGTAAAGGCTATCTTTTTTGATGATTTACGTTTTTTGACAATCATAATTTTGGTTTTTGATGCGTTTACTTCCAATTTCCACTGAATACAGTATTGATGAAAATAATTTAGAGCATCTTGTAGGCCAGTTTCTGTCTCAGACATGAGAATAGTGTCGTCAGCGTATAATAACAAGAATAGTTTAACATATATATCTAGATGTTGAAACATGTCAGATGTAACCGATTGTAAATCTACAATACCGCATACATTGAGAAAATCTTCAAGGTCGTTCAAAAACATTGCAAACAAAAATGGTGACATATTTTCACCCTGCCTGACACCCACCATGCATGGGAAGTATTCTGAAAAGTCATTTCCTACTTTAACACAAGATTTAATACATTTATACATGTTTTTAATTATGTTTAAACATTTCACATGTAGTTGTAGTTCTAAGCATGCGGCAATACCATTGTGTAGTTTGTACGGAGCCCCGTAGGGGACGTATACTTCTTTTTATGCCACCGGGTTTCGAAGAAACGGGTGGCATATAGTGTTTGGACCGTCCGTCCGTCTGTCCGTCCGGGCCAACGTCCGGGGGTTTGAGAGCTTAAGGGCGGGGTTAGGAACAAAAGATTCCTTTGTAATATTCCGTAAGCTCATAAACTCTATTGTTGTTTAGGGGCTTTTTCATTGTTCTTCAAACAATGGAAATACCCCATAAACCCAAAATGTTGGAACGTCCGTCTGTCCGTCCGTCACACTTTTCGGTTAACCACTTTGTCACAGTTTCTCAAATATGCTGCAGGTGGCATCCGCGTTCGACAGACGCATTTCTTGTTTGTATTAATTCGTTCCCACGAAATAACAATTCGTTCCCTCGATTTGGCAATTCGTTCCCTCAATTTAACAATTCGTTCCCACGAAATAACAATTCGTCCCCACGAAATAACAATTCGTTCCCACGAAATAACAATTCTTTCCCTTAATTTAACAATTCGTTCCCACGAAATAACAATTTGTTCCCACGGGAACGAATTGTTAATTCGTGGGTACGAATTGTTATATTGTGCGAACGAATTGTTAATTCGAGGGAACGAATTGTTAAATTGAGGGAACGAATTGTCATTTCGTGGGAATGAATTGTTAATTCGAGGGAACGTATTGTTACATCGTGGGAACGAATTGTTAATTCGAGGGAACGAATTGTCAAATCGAGGGAACGAATTGTTATTTCGTGGTAACGAATTCATAAAAAAAAGTACGTGTCCCCTGCGGGGCACCGTAAGTTTAGCACGAGCTCGTGCATATTATTTCAAGTTTGAAACCAGCGTTGTCAGTTCAGCGTGTACTGTGAACAACATCGGATATTAAACTAACTTTTTCGAATGCCATTTGTTTTACTTTCGTAATCGGCAAGTGCATGTACTGTACATTATTCCGAAGACTCGACTGAACATTTCGGGAAGCGGAAAGAGATGCAGACGGATTATATCTGCATCAAAGGATATATCCGGTTAGACAGGTCCCATGCATATGCACTTTATCGGATGAACGAAAACCCGATGTGATAATGATTGCTATCCAGTTGTACTTAGGATCTCTATTAAGTTAGAAGGTATGACGGCGGCCATCTTGTTTATTCAAATTATTGTCTTGTTTATCAACGGAAGTATGGAAATGTTTCTGTCTGAACTCTCATAAAATATCTTCTAGGGAAATTACTGAGAAGTTCCCACTTCGTCACGAAAATTAAGTTGTGTTTGCCCATCATGTCCTATAAAACGTAATGGAAAACCGTGATTGCGTTTTTATTCGAGCGCTAGCGAAGATTATAAACCGACATCCAATGTTGAGGTCTGACAGCTTTTATGCATATGAGCTTATGAGCACATATTTTACGCATAAACTAACAACTTAACTTGATCGCTTTTTCAGTGTGATAAATGTTTTGTTTGCTGAAATGTTTTTGTTATTGCAAATGTTTCCGTTGTCTAAGGGTGCGACGGTTAACCGCCATGCACGATTATTCGCGATTTGGAACTCCATGGTTCGGTGCACGAATACAATCTTCGGTTTCAGCTTCCATTTTCAGAATAGAAATCTCTATTTATCATTTTGTCTTTTCCAAAAATCTATTTTTAGCTCAACATTTTCGCACCCTTGTCAATTCGGCACACAACGAGCGCTCAGCGTCTTACTAGACGAACATTTGTTTGTTAAGTATCTTCTGCATGTACTGTCTGTTCCACGTTTTGCTGCCGACGAACTTTTCGTTATTAAACACATTACATTTAAAAAAAACTATTGAAATTTAAGTACTTTTTCATCAATAACAAAAAAGTCACTCTCCCTAAAAAGTAAAAAAAAAACACTTGACTATTGATTTTATTGCGAAATAAAAAAAAGATTTTCTTATTGGAATTTAACATGGGGGTAAAGGAGGTGTAGGACCTGGGGGAGGAGTCAAAAAACAAAAAAGTTTGGAAATTGACTCCGAAACCTGGTTAGATAGCTTAGAAATGAATAGCTTAGAAAACAACAAGTGTAACTCCTATAACTCCGGTACACTATTATAGCCTGATAATTATCATAGGAATGAATGGCCTTTTTGTTGAATTTATCGGGGATATAAACTTGGAAAAGTCGCGGGAAGACTGGACGAAGGCCTTCCTTCGTCCAGTATTCCCGCAACTTTTCCAAGTTTATATCCCCGATAAATTCAACAAAAAGGACATTCATTCCCTATAATTCCAGCATTTGCAATAAATTCATCAAGAAAATGTGTTTATTTTCAGTTTTATTAAAAATTATTTTAACTACGCCTCACGGTTACGGAAAGTAGTTCGGCGTGGGAGTTTACTGGGATATAAATTTTGGACAGAGACTTGCTACGGGCCGATCAAATGGTAGGGAATTGTGTACATATTTTTGTGCTGGAATTATAGTCTGATAATTATAGGTTATTTCATTTGTACGTGGTTATACTTTAGGAGCGAGTGGCATGTATCCACATACACATCAAAAAGCCGTTTTATTATACATGTATACGTATATCACTCGCAATTTATATGCGCCTCAAAACATATACAAAACATAATTACAATAAACAAATTAGTGGTGATTTAGAAGGAACTATTTTGCGATGGGAAGCGTACTTCCGGCATTTACCAATATGAACTCACGAGACGTCAATATGAACTCACGAGACGTCAATATGAACTCACGAGACGTCAATATGGAACAAATATTGACGTCTTGTGTGTTTCAATGGGAAACGAAAGTATGTGTATTATACCGATAATTGCTTGTTAGAAACGTGATTGAATGATCTACACAGCTCGCAAAACACATAAACCGCATTCTCCAGGCACATCCATTATTGAACGTCTACAGGGCATACGTGGTAAAAGGTCCTGTAATTAATGGCTGTTCGTTCCACATGTTTCCGATGACATACGTATGGATAATAAACACAGTAAACATACAGTTGTAATATAAATGTATGGAGACTTTGTTTCGTCCATTCTTTAGACATGGCATTTTCCGGACAAAATAAACATTAAAGCTGGACTCCCACGTCCCAGATTGTAATTCTCCCAATCTACTCTCATACTACCCCCCTCCTCCTCTCTCTCTCTCTCTCTCTCTCTCTCTCTCTCTCTCTCTCTCTCTCTCTCTTTCTATCGGACTTTTTCTTCTCGTACATTCTGCAAACATATACCACATGGTTATGTGTCTGTACCCATGTACATATACATGTACTTATATTTATCCCGTCAACACAGTGCGTATGTGCCGTGAAACACGGTGCCGTGAAACATTTTTGATATTCAGTCAATACTATTTTTGCATTTTACAGCCATTTGAAGGTGTTGACGGGATACATGGGCAGAGCCTCGCCCATCCCGTTTCCTGAGCCTTGCCAGATATTTTTTCCCATTCACTGCACTAACCTACTATTCTCTATCTATTTTCCCGGCTTATTTCTGAACCAAAATATATGTTGTGACCACTCATTTGAACCGTCTCGGCGAGCGACGGTTCAAATGAGTGGTAACAACATATACTTCTGATGAGAAATACAGAACTTCTTGAGCCTTGCCGGATATTTGTTCCCATTCACGGCACTAACCAACTATTCTCTATAAGTATCACCATTGCTGTTATAGTGCTGTATTGTTGTAATACTCATGTAAGGGCTGTAACCAATGTTGTCAGAACTTGAAGCCGGTAGGTGGTTGGTCGGGCGAACACGATGGTGTAAATTAACTGTGGGGTTCCTCCTTATATATATCTCGATTTGCCTGGTTTGGCCCTCATGTACGTATTTATCTTTGGCTCTGTTTGATACCTGGGTGTTGCATTGGGTTATTGCCCATTATAAAAGTGGTAAGATTATTACCGATTCTACTGCTTTTGAGAGGGGGCGAGTGATTCTGGTGTGGCGAGGACATGGCATCAGATCAGGATCATTCTGATTTCAGGGCTGAATATATAGTTCTTTTATTGTAAATATTCAGTTCTGATATTTTGGGACCCCCCCCCCCCATTTGTACATGTACTTGAACATGTACATGTACTTGTACAGGTAATATATTGGATTTAGTACTAAATCCATTGAACCGGCATCCATTGATGAACGCTTAAAGCGTACGGTGAATTAATTCTATTTGTATCGGAGTATTTTTAGTTCCACACGGTTCCGTCATGACCATGGAATTCTGGGAATTGGGCGCAATTTTGTATCTCTTTCCGGCATTGCTGCTAAAGGATATTGAGGACATTTAAATGTAAACCGTACATTTAATTTACTTATGTAGGTGATTTTAACATGTAAACTAATGGTAATAGCATCTCTTCATACTCGCCAATGTTTGTGGCAGCTCTTTGTGGTAGGGGTTGCTTGATAAACATGCAAAATGAGACAGAGTCCGAATTTGCCTCCAACATATGTTGTTTCTTTGCAGACTCCATGCAATCATTTCAAAATCATACCATAAGGTATCACAAAGATGATCCAAGCTTCTCGGTTGCATGCAGTATAGGTTCTTGCTCCTTCACATCAAGCAAATGGTCCATTTTTAGATCGCATGTAAGCCGTAAACACGATAACCGAAATCAAAATGTAGACTTACCCCACCCACCCATGTTATTCAATGATGATGGAGAAAATGATGTTGTTATTCCGTTCAACGATACAGAAGCTCTGCAGATATGTATGCATGTAATGCTATATACTAATGTACAATGTAATGCCATTATATTGAATGATTCAAAATAAAATGTGTAAATGAATTGCTTTTAATACCTTCTGTTCAAATTAGAACATTTCCAAGATTAAATTAGAACACTTCCCTGTTCAAATATGAACACCTTTCTGTTTATATTAGAGCACCACAATATGTGTGTGCTCAAAATTGCATACCTACATATTCATGTGGTGTTCCAAAGCTGAACACTTGCAACTTGAACATGTTCTGGGTGTTCAATATCTGTTGCATCGTATTTGAACGCGTCAAGCGTTAATAATTGGAACACTTGAAATGTTCAATCTTGAACACACAACGTTCATGTTTTGAACGGTAGTGTTCAAGGTTTGAACACATAAATGTCCAATGTCTCACACTAGTGTTCAAAGGGTGTTGAGATTAGAACACTGTGCGTTAATGCTTTGAACATTAGCGTTAAGAAATCGAATGCTCGTTGAACGCGTCATTGCGTTCTTGATGTGTTCAATAGCTGTTGCATTTTGGTGTTCAAAGTGCATTCTAAAGTTGAACGTTTGGGTTTACAGTGTACTTAATATATGCAATAAACTATGTTTAAACTAAATAAACACGGGCAATCTAAAAGCCTCAGACAAAACGCGTCAATGCCCTTTTTGCCGGGATATTAACCCACTTCAGCCTAAGGACACAATGATTTTAGTTGAACAAATATCAAGAAAGTGTTTATTACTCCATATAGGTATATGTTGTTACCATTCATTTGAACCGTCTCGTTGAGACGGTTCAAATGAGTGGTAACAACTTATAGTTCTGAGATGAAATAAAGAAAATAGGGAATTTGTTCCTCAAAAGTTTCATACTACTGTAATTGTATCCCGTCACTAATGGATTAATATTGCTGTGTCAATGATGAAATACCGCACCGATAACCCCAGTATTGGTCGATACAGTACTGGGAATCGATTCGGACTTTCTGATTAGGATCTAACATTGTTAGCTCGCCATTCTGTCAGTGACACACTCGTCATGCTGATAGCGAACAGTATAGATCACTATCTGGCTGTAGGCACGTGTTCCACTGTCTAGTCGATGTGTAACCCGAATCTTCTTTGTTGCAGACGGAAAGTGTTGCTTTAATGTAAACATGTGAGGCACGCCATGTGATTTTGTACTTTCCAGCATCTGCGTAATTTCATTAAATACGTTCACAAAATTTACAATATTTTGCATAAATAAAGTCAAATGTTGACAATTTTTTCAGAGTACATGCGGAATATAATACTGTAATTCCGCAGGTACAAACTCACATAGTATCTCGTGGCCACGACTTAGTATCTCGTGGCCACGACTTAGTATCTCGTGGCCACGACTTAACTATGTCGTGGCCACAACTTAGTATCTCGTGGCCACGAATTAATTATGTTGTCGTTTTCAATGTGTTACTCTATAGCGCTACACTGCAGTCAACGGTATGGATATGCGGAATATGGTTTCATTTTCGCGCACTAGACATCACATAAATGTACATCACATACATTGGCTGGTCCGGATCTGCACGGGTTGTACATTATGTAATGGTCACTCATGTAATCGATATCCTGCCGTGTCACTTCATACTCTCGAGTTGCATGTAAGTTTATATGTATAGCGGAATGTGAATCTTGTTCATAATACTGTGACATAATTGTGGTCAATAAATGAAAGTAGATCGCTTTTCCAAGTGACACGTGTGAGTGTTTTTTAGGTATGTATTATAACAATAAAGAAAGCATTATGTCACTGGATTAAATGCATGAGCCGTTTGGCTAGACATGCGATCTAATCGGGATCTACAGTGTTCGTTAAATGATTTGTAACTAACACACGATACTTTGCAATAGATATTTTATATGAGAATAGTTCACTGAACTATCCATCCCGCCACAAAAACCTCATCACCGTTCTGCATCACATGTTAGGAAGATGTGTTTGTATGTTGCATGTACGTGTTCCTACCAGCTTCAATATCATCTTGTTGTTTTTCTACTATTTCTTTTGTTGTTTACTCACTCTATCTTCTTTCTCTCAGTCAAACGTCCTTGCTGTTTGAATGTCACTATTATAGGTACATGCACTATGTTGAGAAGATGTGTGACCATACATGGTATCTGGTGTTGTTGGCTTAGGTTGTCATTGTTGATACCTATGGCAGCTCTTCACCTCGCTGATTTAATTAATAAGCCGAATGGGTAATGATTTAACTTCCTGGAGGGCTGCTATAGGTCATTTTAATTGTAGCACACAGCCAATATTGCTTGCGTTTACAATATCTACTAACATTTTACATATAATACTGAATGTGTTAGCGGATATAGGTAATTGTTTGACCAATATATTAAATGTAGAGGATCCGGATTACTATTTAACCTCAATATTTGTCTAGCAATAATATCTTTGATTTTGCTACTGCTGGCTGGTGATGTTGAAAGAAATCCAGGGCCTGAAAATGAGATTGGATCTTTTTCAATTTTACATTTAAATATTAGAAGTATTCGCAATGAGGTCAGTTATATCGGGGACACTTTTACAGACTTCGATATTCTATGTTTTACAGAAACTCACTTATCATGCGCTATAGAAACGAGCAGTTTGCGACTGAATGGATATGGCTTACCATTCCGAAAGGACAACTCGCCACATTATGGGGTATATTAGTATATGTCGCAGACCACTTATTAGCAGACAGAATGCAACATTTAGAAATATTTTGGGATGAAACCATCTGGATTCAAGTTAAGACAAACCGTAAAACGTTCTTGATTGGCACGATTTACCGACGCCCGTCGTCAAATATCGAATTTTGGGAATTACTTAATCGCAATCTAGAACTGGTATCCGATATAACAAATAATATCATTATTGTTGGCGATGTGAATGAAGATCAATTAAATGTACAAAACCACAAGTTAAAAGACGTAATGATTATGAATTCATTGAGAAACATAATTACAATCCGCAACTCGGGAAACAGCTACTACTTCAACCTTACTGGATCCAATTATTGTTAACCAAGATCAGATCATTCTCAAAAGCGATGTATCATCTGTTTCGACAAACGTAAGTGATCATAAGGCTACGTGTGTCATCATACCAGCTGAAAGTTCATATAATAATTCATACAAACGAACTGTATGGAACTATGAAAGAGCAGACTTTGCTAAATGTAACGAGCTGATGCATAATACTGATTTAACAATTTTAAATAATGGTAGTGTAGATGATGCATCTAATATATTTACATCTAAGTTCATTGAGCTAGCTAAGTATTGCATTCCATGCAGTCAAGTCACAGTGAGGCCTAACGATAAACCATGATATGATTCAGAAAATTCACCAAACAAGCAAGCTAAGAGACACGTTACGAAAGAAAGCAATACAATGTGGACGGGTGGACGATTGGAATAGATACAAAACAACTCGGAATAAAGTTAATACTATGAAAACACATGCAAGAGAAGCATTATATAACGACATAGAGTTTAATCTAACAGAATCATTTTCGAATAACAAAATATATTTCTGGAAGCTAGTCCGACACTTTGTGAAAGACAGCAAGTCAAGTGGTACTATTCCTCCTTTAAAAACCAATGACGGTAACAGCGAACATTTATATTTGTCTGATGCCAAAAAAGCAAACTGTCTTAACAACTTCTTCGTTTCAATATCAACTGTTGATGATACTAACTCTACTTTACCATACGATATAATTAGTCATAGTATGTTAAAAGGAACTATTACATCTGTCTCAAAACCTCTGGCGATCCTCTTTAATAGATCTGTTAATGAATGTTAATTTCCGATGGCGTGGAAATTAGCAAGTGTAATTCCTCTATTTAAAAAGGGGTGTCCACAGAAGCCTTCAAGTTATCGCCCGATATCGTTATTAAGCTGTCTATGTAAGGTAATGGAGAGAATAATGTTTAAACATATTTATAATCACTTGCACTCACAGCAATTGATTTATAACAGGCAATCTAGTTTTTTACCAGGCCACTCAACGGTATATCAACTTAAAGACATTCACCATCAAATATGTCAAGCATTTGATGAACGACAATATACATGTATAGTGTTTTGTGATATTTCTAAAGCCATTGGTTTAGAGCATGGCAGTAGGGGTTAATATTTAAGCTAAGGCAAAATGGATTAAATGGTTGTATGTTACACTGGATCGAAAACTACTTGTCGAACAGGAAACAGTCCGTATCAATACGGTCCACAACCTCAGATACCAGATTAGTTACTGCTGGCGTACCACAAGGTTCGGTACTAGAACCATTACTATTTCTAATATGTGTCAACGACATAACTGACCATCTATTAAGTATTGTTCGATTATTTGCTGACGACAGCTCTCTGTCCTTTTATTCAACACATATTGATGATCTAGAAGGCATAATAAATCATGACCTGCAAATGATTTCTGATTGGGCTAAACAATGGTTGGTTAGCTTCAATCCGAACAAGACTGAAGCGATGCTTCTAACATTAAGACAACTTGATCGACCCTTAAACTTAATCTTTCAGAACACGTCCATAACCTTTGTTGACGATCATAAGCATCTTGGTTTAACACGGAGCAATAACGGAAAATGGCATACACACGTACAACATATAATTAATTTGACTACGAGAGTATTGGGAATAATGCGTAACCTAAAATTTAAGCTAAGCAGACAGTCTTTAAACCAAATATATATATCTTATATGAGACCTATACTAGAATATGCTTCATCAGTATGGGATGGGTGTAACGGATTCGTTGGAAAAAAATCAGAATGAAGCCACGAGAATAGTAACAGGATTAACACGATCAGTATCACTCGACAACTTAAGGCAAGAAGTTGGATGGCAAAACTTCTATCTGTTCGACGTAGTATTCAAAAGCTTTCGATCATGTACAAAGCCAACAGTAATCAAGTACATAGTTATATTTCTAACCTGATTCCACCCATTGTTAATAATATATCTCGTTACAATCTTAGAAATCAATTTGATTTAAATGTCCCCACTACACGACTGGAAGCATACAAACAATCGTTTATACCATCTTCGGTACAACTCTGGAATAAAACTGACCCGTTGCTGAGAAATGTAGATAGTCTTAGACACACTTCAAAACATCATGCGCCCAACAACTATATACTCAATATAATATACCACCATACTATTTAGAGGGAGATCGATTGTGTTCAGTTATGCATGCAAGAATTCAAAATAAATGTAGCAGTCTTAATTGTAATCTTTGCAATAACCATATCAGAGAAACTCCCTACTGCGAATGTAGTGAAGTTATAGAGGATGCTGAACATTACTTCTTTGAATGTAATAAATATCAGGCGCAACATCTATTTTTATGCCAGTCACTGCGACAATTGTATCCTCTAAACGCACATATACTTTTGCATGGCATACCTGAAGAAAGTAATGAGTGCAATACTGTTATTTTTAAAGCTGTACACAATTATATTAAAACTACGAAAAGATTTGAGTAACACACTTGGTGGATGCCTGAGAGGCAAGCTCTATCGGATGCTTTCCAATTGCCAACATCATCCAGTACCACCTGATAACAACGAACACTGAAATCAACTGCAGTACACATCTATCTATGCTTTAGGTTATATATTATATGTACATTGTGACACATAACTATTTCATTCTTTCTCCCAATCTCCTCTCTCACTTTCTTTACTCTCTCTTTTTATCCGATTTTTCTTTTCGTACATTGTGCAAATATATATATATATACCGCATGAGTATTGGTATGTACCCATGTATATATACCTGTATACTTATCGCCATTGCTGTTAAATTGAAATACTTGGGTAAGGGCTGTAACTAATGTTGTGAGAAATTGTAGCCCAAGCCCATTGTACTTATGTGCAATAAACTATGTTTAAACTAAAACATACATGTACATGCACATTGGAACCTCTCTGGAACCGGACACCAATGCACCATCTGTGATCCTATTTTTGATGGGTTTCTTGGTCATTTATCTCAGATGTTAATGTATGTTGATGATCGCAAAGCACGCCCATACATTGCAAAATGGTCATATACCTGATCTACAGTGGATCATCTCTAAACCGGACACCCTAGAACTTCCCATGGTGTCCGGTTTAGAGAGGTTTCACTGTATAATTCTTAGAAAATACACATTATAACTTGATATACAGCAAGATGAAACAAGCAACAGTGGACAAGCTCGCCTGTTAAATGGTATTTCTTTATATTTTGACCTCCATAACGGACCCCACATAAGTACGGATTTTCTCCCATTTTAGCTCATCAGAGCCAAAGGCTCAAGTGAGCTATTGTTGCCGCATGACTTTTCGTACGTCGTCTGTCCGATGTTGGGCAAACTTTACATGGCTGATCTATGGGTGATGTATATTCAGAATTGTTTGAGCTTCGGCGCATATTTCAAGATGGCCGCCGTAGATATGTAGATCAAATTCTTTAAAAAAATCTTCTTCTCACCAACCGCCAGACGGATTTCGACGAAACTTGGCGAAATTATCGATTGTCAATGCTATTTCTGATTTGTTAAAACCATGAGCCCAGAATAATAAATGGCGGACCCGGGTGTTCAAATTTCAGTTTTGATAATATATAATCGTGTCATATATCAAATCAAAAGTATCGACAAGACGATCGATCTGGCAGTGTATTGTTTTTCGAAATCGGATGATTGCCTTACCCAAGATGGCTACCGAAAGGTAAAAAAGTCATCATTCTTCATGATGTCAAAAGGTCATCATTCTTCATGATGTCAATAGGTCATCATTTGTCAACAAAAGGTCATCACACACGTTTCTTCCACTGAACTTTTCACTAGCGCGTTCCATAATGATATTATGTGAGCTAGATAATACGTATGACAATAACAGCATAGACCATAACTAGAATGATCATAAACATCATATGTCCAATTGAAGTTCGCATTCCATATACATAGTCAATAAGCTAGAGAATACAAATGGTAATGACGGCATAGACCACGGGCTATAATGGTCACAAAATGCACTGGCCCCTTTAATTCGCATTCCATAAGCATAGTACATGAGCTAGAGAATACAAATGGCAATACCAGCATAGTGCATGAGCTAGAATGGTCACACAATTCACTGGCCGCTTCAATTCGCATTCCATAAGCATAGTCCATGAGCTAGAGAATGCAAATGGCAATGACAGCATTGTCCATGAGCTAAAATGATCACAACATGAACTGGCTCCTTAAATTCGCCTTCCATAAGCATAGTCCATGAGTGAGAGCATACAAATGGCAAAGACAACATAGCCCATGAACTAGAATGGTAACGAAATGCACTGGCTCCTTCAATTCGGATTCCATAAGCATAGTACATGAGCTAGATAATACAAATGACAATAGCAGCATAGTGCATGCACTAGAATGATCACACAATTCACTGGCCGCTTTAATTCGCATTCCATAAGCATAGTCCATGAACTGGATAATACAAATGGCAATAACAGTATAACCCATGAACTATAATGGTCACAAAATTCACTGGCCCCTTGAATTCGAATGTCATAAGCATAGTCCATGAGCTAGAACGGCACCACAGTCCGAATCCTCTGACCTCTACAGAACGAGTGTTCGCCCCATTCATACAACATACCCGTTGTAAAACAGTAACAGGTCGAGCCCATGCACCATCAACCTGATGGAAGGGGCCAGTGGAAGAAGGGAATAAGTTCATAAGGGACTTAGCCCTTTCTGCCACTGACCCCTTCAATGTTTCGTGCCACATTCATGTGTCCTACCTCTATAGAACAGCATTCGCTCCATACATCGATCCCGTGTGTAATACTAACAGTAACATAGCCATCACCCGAATGGAAGGGGCTAGTGGAAGAATGGGACTTATGGAACCTAGCCCCCTTCTCCCACTGTACCCTTCAATAGTTCGTGGGACCACATTCATGTATCCTACTTAGAACTATAGAACGGCATTCGCCCCATACATACAACGGTCCCGTATACAATACTAGCAGACCCCATATCCCATCACTGTAAAGGAAGGGGTCAGTGTAAGAAGGGGGCTAAGTCCATAGCCCCCTTCTGCCCATGTCCCCTTCAATGGTTCGTGGGGCCACATGCGTGTGTCCTACCTCTAAGGAACTAGTATTCGCCACATCCATACAACGGACCCGTGTTTAATACTGGCAGTAACAAGTAGAGTATAGTGGAACAGGCCGGTGTGGAAGAAGGGAGCTAAGCATACATAGGCCCCTCCTGCCACTGTCCCCTTCAATGTTTCGTGGGCCACATTCACGTGTCCTACCTCTATAGAACGAGTATTCGCCCCATCCATACAACGGACCCGTGTGTAATACCAGCAGTAACAGGTAGAGCCCATACACCATGACCCGTATGTTGATTTCGGAGAATGTCGATGGGTGCTTGTTTACAAAGTTGTACAGGTAACATCTGAAATGTATGATCACGATGGCCAATGTACGCCATGTTACATTTGATATAAACGTCATCACATAAAACACTTGAGAGCATGACATTTTGTTATTGATGAAAAGGCACATGCATTTAATTTAACTTTTTAAAATTTAATATGTTTAATAGCCAAAAATTGGTCGGCAGATAAACGTGGAACAGACAGTAGATAGATGCGTGCACTTAGTAAAATTTCCCTGAAGCCGGCTACTGGTACTCACCGTTCTATGGCCCAAAGTGCGACCATCCACGTGTTTCCCGCCACAAGCACCTGGCTCAGCAAGGCGAATATCTGACAACACGCGTCACCAAATATCCACTGCCCTGCAAATCAATTGAAGGGGTCAATGGAATAAGGGGGATAACTGCCTTAGTGTATTGCCCTAACCCCCCCCCCCCCCCCCCCCCCCCCCCCCCCCCCCCCCCCCCCCCCCCCCAACCCCCCCCCCCCCCCCACCCCCCCCCCCCCCTTCTACATATAGTACAGTACAAACGCTCGATTGCATTCACCGAAAATCCACTGCCCCGCAAATAAATATCGCAATAGAAGGGGTCATTGGAATAAGGGTGCTAACTCCCACGGGGAGTTAGCCCCCTTATTCCATTGCCCCCCTTCAATTACAGTACAACGTCTCTTAAACAGCCGGCTATAGTAGGTCAAACAAATGGTTCATATCGAGAGGTGGCTGTTGTCGGGACGTTACATGCGTTTACATTTATCAAACTGGTATATAAAATGATGGTTGTTACAGCGAGTGAATTGTTATAGCGATTTTAATGGAGGTTCGACTAACAGTCTGTATTTATTATGTAAACATACGCTTCACTACGAGTTTTATACGGTGCTCATATTGTGTTGCTAGGAACTACACCCTGCCCAAGAACTTGCTACCGACAATTGATTTTCATCGAAAATTTAAACATATATATATAATAGTTTTCCCAGATGCTCGTTTGACATAATTTTATTCTTAAATCAAGTTTTCGAGGAAGGGTACCGGGGTGTCATAGTGACAAAGAAAGAAGGGCGAACTCCCTCTGTGGTTAAGGTTAAACAACACTGAATAGCGAAAAAGCGTCAGTATGTACATGTATGCAAAAGTAGTATGGTATAATAAATAGTCCGGATGCTTCGACGTCACACTCACAGACACCGTTTGATTGCAAATCCTATTCCATTACTGCACAAACTTCATATGCTAATTAGTCATCATCCATATATTCATGCTGTGTCCCACTCATACGGCGCCTGTGCCCAAGGTCAAGATAAAATGACTTTGCGTTAAAGTTTCTGTCCAAATTTGCGTTAAATTTTTCACATACCTACTATCTCTGTAACCGTAAGTAAGATTTGCTTGAAACTCTGTATGCTTATTGGGCATCATCCATATATCATCCATGTAACTGAGAAAAGAAGTTAGATTTTGAAAATCGGTCCACAAATAAAAAAAATATTAAAAACAAATCTATTTTTAGCCCCATGTTAATTCCCATAGGAAAATCTTTTTTTCGTAATAAAATCAATATTTGATGGAATTTAATCAAATAATATTTTTTGGGGAGGGTGACTTTTTTGTTATTGATGAAAAAGTAATTACTTTTCAACATATTTTTTAGATTTAATGTGTTTAATATCCAAAGGTTCGTCGGCAGCAAAACGTGGAACAGACAGTAGTAGCAAATGCAAAATGCCCGGTAGTAATATTCCAGCATGCTGGCAAAAGTTAGCGGTCGACATTGACCTGTTTTTGATGTGGAGAAAAATCGGAAGGCCCGGAGAAAAGCCATAAAAAACTTGCGCGGAACTACGGTGGCATAGAGGTGACATTTGCAACATTTATTTTATCTCGTGGCCACGACTTAGTATCTCGTGGCCACGAGTTAGTATCTCGTGGCCACGAGTTAGTATCTCGTGGCCACGACTTAGTATCTCGTGGCCACGACTTAGTATCTCGTGGCCACTACTTAGTATCTCGTGGCCACGACTTAACTATGTCGTGGCCACGACTTATTGTATCTCGTGGCCACGACTTAGTATCTCGTGGCCACGACTTAACTATGTCATGGCCACAACTTAGTATCTCGTGGCCACGACTTAACTATGTCGTGGCCACGACTTAGTATCTCGTAGCCACGACTTAACTATGTCGTGGCCACGACTTAGTGTATCTCGTGGCCACGACTTAGTATCTCGTGGCCACGAATTAGTATCTCGTGGCCACGACTTAGTAGCTCGTGGCCACGACCTAACTATGTTATGGCCACGACTTAGTATCTCGTGGCCACGACTTAACTATGTCGTGGCCACGACTTAGTATCTCGTGGCCACGACTTAGTATCTCGTGGCCACGATTTAGTATCTCGTGGCCACGACTTAGTGTCTCGTGGCCACGAGATGTCTAAGTCGTGGCCACAACATAGCTAAGTCGTGGCCACGATATACTAAGTCGTGGTCACGAGATACTAAGTCGTAGCCACGAGATACTAAGTCGTGGCCACGACATGGCTAAGTCGTGGCCACGAGATAAAATAAATGTTGCAAATGTCACCTCTATGCCACCGTACGGAACAGACAAATCCCTATTACTCAAGTCACACACAATGCATGTCGAAGCATACTGTCTGTTTCACGAAACCTGCCCAAATTTTACGGCCATATAAACAATTAAAAAACAGTATTTTTTTCGATAATGTTAAAGAATGAGCCTTCTTTTTATTTCGTGAAATTTTGTCAAATATTGATTTTATTACGAAAAATGTATTGTCTATGGGATATTTAACATTGGGGGAAAGGAGGTAGAGGAGTTGTAGGAGGAATCAGAAAACGAAAATATTTGGAAATTGACTTCGAAACCTGGCTAGATATCTTGGAAATGATCTAAGAAAACAAAAGATACATTTGAAAAATCGGTCCAATATTTCTGAAATTCTAAAAATGTTCCCATGTTAAATCCCCATAGACATCTTCACTATGTGAATATGTCTATGGGGATTTAACATGGGGAAATTGTTTTAACGTAATAAAATCAATATTTAACCAAATTTCACGAAATAAAAAGAAGGCTCATTCTTAAATTTTCCTTTAATTTAATATTATTGAAACAGATATCGTTTTGGAATTGTTTATATAGCCGTAAAATGTGGGCAGCTTTCGTGAAACAGACAGTAGTGTCTGTATTAGAAAGCATAGTAAGGCTTCAGAATGACGGAAGGGTATAAAAACTGGGGCACCATAATTACACTGCCTTCTACGTTTACTCGTGCACGGATACAATTTTAAAATGTTAGTCACATGATAACCGGGCTTATTATATACGTACGTTCGTTTCCCACTGAAACACAATGCAACGCAAGACGTCAATATTTTTCCATATTGACGCCTCGTGAGTTCATATTGATCAGTGCCGCAACTACGCTTCACCTCGCGAAATAGTTCCTTCTAAATCGCCACTAATTTCCTATTTTTATTTACGTTTGGTATATTTTTTGAAGAGCATATAAATTGCGAATGATGTACGTATATAACAAAAAGGTTAATATTTGATTTGTATGTGGATATATGCCACTCGTTCCGCCGCGCAACGATATTGCAATAGCGCACGCTGCGGAACTCGTGCATATATCCACATACAAATCAAATAACCTATAAATATTGCATTTGCATCCGCGCAGCCTGGTCTGAATATACACTGGTAGCCATTCAATAAAATAATCATTTATTTTAACATCCGAAGAAGAATGTGACCATTTTCAGGGAGTATGATTTCACAGACTGATCAGTATTTGCAAGTAAAGTGTTAGAAATGTAATAATAGAATAAACTATTGCGCTTGTGTTTACGTTTTCATAAATACGTTAAGCCCACGTGACGTCGCACGACGTTGTTGATTGGGTAACGTATGTTGCTCGTCATTACCCTCACCTGATGTTATGTGCGTACTACAGTCAAATGGAACAGTTATTTGTATGCCCCGCACTGGAGAGGGTATTTAGTGTTACCCTTGTCCGTCCCGTCCGTCCTTCCGTCCGTCACCAACCTTGTAACTCGTTAAACCTTTGAACCGTACTAGCTACATACCTGAAACTTGGTATGTACCTTCCTTATGATGAGTAGATGACAGTGTATTTTAATTTTGGATTCGACCCCGGAGTCATGGATTATCTCCCCCTTTTCGACTTTGAATTTTCCAATGTTTGCTTGTAACTCGCAAAATATTTACATCCTAATAGCTACACACCTGCAACTTGGTATGTAGCTTTCTTATAATGAGTAGTTGCGCAAAGTTTATTTTGATATTTGATTTGACCACGAGTCGTGGATTATCTCCCCCTGTTCGACTTCCTTATGATGTGTAGATGCGCAAAGTTTAATTATATTTTTTATTCGATCCGCGGATCATGAATTATCTCCCCCTTTCGACTTAGAATGTCCCAACTTTGGCTTGTAACTTGTAAAACTTTTAATTATACCGTAATAGAACCAGACCTGAAACATGGTATGTACCTTCCTTATGATGAGTAGATGCGCAAAATTTATTTCGATTTTTGATCCGACCCCGGGGTCATGGATTAATCCCCCCCCCCCTTTCGACTGAGAATTTGGCAATTTTGCCTTGTAACTTGTATCTCCCCCTTTTCGACTTAGAAATCGACAATTTTGCCTTGTTCATTTGACACTGAGCCATGGATTATCTCCCCCGTTTGGACTTTGAATTTTGCATTGTTTACTATCAAAGCGGTTTGTGGGGCATCCGTGTTCTATGAACACATTTTCTAGTTTATCTTTAGACGATTATATACCACAAAACGGGCCTTTGTTGCATTGTTTTTGATACACCCATTACGGCCAAGTATTATTTCAAAATGGCCGCCATGGAATTCTCTATTTAGTATATCTACACATCTGATGAAGATGTAACTGTTTTATAGATAAATATAATAAATAGAATAGTAGGTGCCGTAAATGGGAAAAAGTATCTGGCCAGGCTCAGGAAACGGGATGGGCGAGGCTCTGCCGAGCACATCCCGTTTCCGTGCCGCGCCAGATATTTTTCCCATTTACGGCACTAACCTACTATTCTATTTATCCCGTTAACATTACAAATAGCTTTACAATGCAAAACAATAACCCCAGCCGCATCTTCAAATTGTATTGACAGGATATCAAAAAGTTTCACGGCACCGTGTTTCACGGCACATACGCACTGTGTTTACGGGATAATATGTACTACTCGTATTTAGACGACATACATTACACGCTTGCATTGGTTCCATTTTTCTCTCGAAAATACCAACTCCTTATCGACATTTTAGCGCATGACTTTGACTTACCTTTAGCAACGGAGATAATAAGTACGGTGCAGTTGAACGTTACGCTCGCCACACTAGCAATGATGGTGATATTTCTGAGAATGTCACTGGCGCTCTTGCGAGAATACCGATTATCCATTATCGTGAAGATAAATGCCATACACAATTACATGTGACTTCTGGTCGACTTCTTATAACGTAGCCGTCGTTGGCACTGCATACACTTGAGTTTACTGCACGATCTTGATTTTAAGGACCTGTTCTATACCTGATCACCGTTCGATTCAAAGATAATTGCTTTATAAATGTGATGGTATATACATGTATGTATAACAATATATGTGGACACTGCCTCTTTACTATATCATATACGGAACATGAAGTAGCCAACTCGTGTAATATAATCGATGGGAGTCCGTTGTCCTGACTTTTCTCTGTATGATCAGATGATTAGCTACATTAAAGCATATGTTTTACTTCTCATCGTCAGTTGTTTGTCAAATGCCCGAAGAAATGAAACTAGCTGATGGCTGGCACAAGCATAGATGGCCGACTTTGTCACTGTATGTGCCGTATAGTACATTGGTCAACCGTTGTCAATTAGCGTGGCATATGTTCAACTCACATGTTCGCCAAAAGCGGGCAGTAATGTATGATTTAAAACATCCTACTCTCGACCTGATAGAACGAGCACAATTTCTGCAATCGTATGGATATTCTCCCACTTAATACACCTGTTTTACATATTTTCTGAACTGTGCAGATCCTGAGCAGACTGTGCGGATGCACAGGCTGATCTGACCTATATCTACAATGGTCGCAAAACTCGTAAATCCCAATTCGCCAGTTTCAGTCACATTTAAGGTTCATCGATCGTCAAGGCGTCCCGAAATAACGTTGGTAGACATGCGGTGAACATATGTGACTCGTCACGACTAACACATAAAGTGGAGAATACTGATGGACCCATGTCAAGACACTGAAGTGTTTTAGCATCGGTAGCTACAGCTACACAGTACAAGGGTCCTGGTACTACACCGTACGCCACTTTCCGTCGTACTTGGTCACATAATTATGATTTCGACACGTAGCACGGGCTGAACACAGGTGGTCATGTTATTGACACAGAACATCGCTTAATATTCGATACGCCGTTACCCACTCAGATAACTTACTCGAATCAGGCGCATAGCGCACAGTTTGCCAGAAAAAGTACAGTTTCACCGTGACGTCACGCGTATGAAAATAGGTGATGTCCGGAAATTAGAAGGAAAATGATTCATCGGGAGATTGGACGTCACAAGTAAACGGTTGCAAACAGAGAACAAGATACCCAAAGGATACTACGGAAGCCCATTAGGGCCACTTCACTTTTTTGTTTTTTATCTTTTCTTGAATTTTCGAGATATTTTCTTGAATTTTCAAGATACTTTCTTGAATTTTCGAGATCTTTTCTTGAATTTTCAAGATGTTTTCTTGAATTTTCAAGTTCTTTTCTTGAATTTTCTTGAATTTTCAAGTTTTCTTTCTTCAATTTTCAAGATCTTTTCTTGAAAATTCAAGAAAAGAACTTGAAAATTCAAGAAAACATCTTGAATAAATGGAAATTAAAAAAAAAGTGAAGTGGCCCTAATTGGCTTCCGTAGGATACAGATAAACCCATGTACAGAAGAAACTAAAGCAATTCGTCCAGATAAACACATGACACATTTTCGATAAATGAAAACATAAACGAGTGGTTTTGTAGGCTGTTTTAAATCATTTATTATTGCCCGCGTTTTAGCGAACATGCGAGTTGAACATATGCAAAGCTAATTGACAACGGTTGATCAATGTAAACTTAACCCTTACACTGCTGAATTAAATTATCAAACCATGTTTTGTTTAAAGGGGAAAAAAACGGGTCGATGTGAACAATGGAAAATAGAACGCAAACAGCAGACGACAACATTTGATTCAGCAGTGTAGCGGTGAAAGTAACGAGGCAGTGTTCACATATACGGTATATATATATATTGGAAGTTATATTTAAAAGATATGGCAATTCAGTATTATAAGGATACTGAAGTTTGTTATGCATGTACATGTATTATAGGGATATATATATATAGGGATATATATATATAGGGATATATATATATTGGAAGTTATATTTAAAAGATATGGCAATTCAGTATTATAAGGATACTGAAGTTTGTTATGCATGTACATGTATTATAGGGATATATATATATATATTGAAGTTATATTTAAAAGATATGGCAATTCAGTATTATAAGGATACTGAAGTTTGTTATGCATGTACCAGGTACATGTATTATAGGGATATATATATATATATATTGAAGTTATATTTTATTGTTATGCATGTACATGTATTATAGGGATATACATATATATATATATATATATTATTCAAACATAATTGCTTCATAAATGGGATGGAATATATATACATCCCATTTATGAAGCAATTGTGTTTGAATAATATGATTATCAGGGATCCCATATGTCCTTAAGGGTAGATCTACTTTGGTGCCTAGACACATATGGTAACGTTTTACTCTTTACTTTCTTTGCTACTATTCATGTACGTGCATGCCTACTGAACTATATATGAATGAAATATATCCGAGTAACATTGTGGTGAACCTGTGGTAGATCCAAGATGGATGTGAAATACCAATAGTTATATAGCTATTGCTATATGAGCGGCTATCTTGGATCTAGCATAAGGAAATGTGTTTCCCCAAGATGCAAGTATGTTACCCCGTCAACACAGTGCGTATATACGTACCGTGAAACACGGTTCCGTGAAACATTTTTGATATGCTATCAATACGACATAATCACTGCGTATGAATATGTGCGGTTGTCATACTAGTCTATTCTCCGATTTTGAAGAATTGGCTGGGGTTATGTTTTTGCATTTTAAAGCTATTTATAGTGTTGACGGGATAAATAGAATAGTAGGTTTGTGCCGTGAATGGGAAAAATATCTGGCGTGGCACGGAAACGGATGGACTCGGCAGAGCCTCGCCCAACCCGTTTCCTAAGCCTTGCCATATCGATGGTCTAGTAACATAAGGTCGTAACTGCTATGCTAAAGCATAGCAGTTACGACCTTGTGTTAGTAGACCATCGATATATTGTTTTCCTATTCACGGTACTAACCTACTATTCTCTATTTATCCCGTCAACACAGTGCGTATGTGCCGTGAAACACGGTGCCGTGAAACATTTTTGATATCCAGTCAATACAATTTTTACATTTTACAGCCATTTGAAGGTCATCCAGTTTCCTGAGCCTTGCCAGATATTTTTTCCCATTCACGGCACTAACCTACTATTCTCTATATCCCATCTCGTAGCGAATAATGGGATATAGAGATGCAAATGTTGCGTGTCAGTCCGTCTGACAATGTCCGTCTGTCCGTCACGTTTTCCATTCTGCTATAACCTCTTTAGCGTATGACCGATTGGCTTCAAACTTTATTATCATCCATATTTGCATTCTCCACCCCACCCATGCTCCCCTCGTGCCCAAGGTCAATGTAAATTCGCTTT
This sequence comes from Conchocele bisecta, assembly GCA_029237695.1. Taxonomy (NCBI): domain Eukaryota; kingdom Metazoa; phylum Mollusca; class Bivalvia; order Lucinida; family Thyasiridae; genus Conchocele; species Conchocele bisecta. The sequence continues at coordinate 48,597,566 of CM055273.1, forward strand.
GAAATTTCATATTCAGTATATTTTCACATTCAATAGATGCGTGCGCGTTTCTCCATTCTCCTATATCTTCTTTAGTGTATGGCTGGCTTCAAACTGTATGTGTATGTTTCTCCTCATCCATATGTTCATTCTCCACCACACCCATCGTGCCCAAGGTCAATGTCAAGGTCAATTAACTTTGAAATTTCATATTCAGTAGATATTCACATTCAATAGATGCGTGCGCGTTTCTCCATTCTTCTATAAATTCTTTAGTGTATGACCGATTGGCTTCAGACTTCATATGAATGTTTCTCATCATTCATATTTTCATTCCCCACCCGACTCTTGCTACCCTTGTGCCCAAGGTCAATGTCAATTAACCATTAATTAACTTCCTATAACGTATTTAGTGTACGAACGATTGGCTTGAAACATCATGTGCATGATATTCCCACAATTCATATATTCATTCCCCGCCACATCCATGCTCACCCCGCCCCCATGTTCAATGTCAAATAATTCCAGCACAAACATATTTACACAATTCCCTAACATTTGATTGGCCCGTAGCAAGTCTCTGTCCAAAATTTATATCCCAGTAAATTCCCACGCCGAACTACTTTCCGTAACCGTGAGGCGCAGTTAAAATAATGTTTAAGAAAACGGAAAATAAACACATTTTCTTGATGAATTTATTTCAAATGCTGGAATTATCAGGAATGAATGGCCTTTTTGTGGAATTTATCGGGGATATAAACTTGGAAAAGTCGCGGGAATACTGGACGAGCCTTCCGCCTTCGTCCAGTATTCCCGCGACTTTTCCAAGTTTATACCCCGATAAATTCCACAAAAAGGCCATTCATTCCTATAATAACTTTGACATTTCACATTGAATTTCAGTAGATGTGTGCGCGTTTCTCCATTCTCATAAACCTTCTCTAGTGTACGAGCGATTGGTTTGAAACAGCACTGCATGTAACAGTTGCTCATATTGTAGAATTGTCTCTCACACACAACGCAATGCATGTTTTTTTATTAGCCGATCTATTTATTTGTTCATTTTTGGCCATTATCTGTGTTGAAAACTTTAAATATAGCGAAATAACACAATTTGGCTATAAATAAACGTTTTCACTACAATAGTTCGGTAAACTAAAGTTAGGCGGTTTGCAATTTGGCTATAAATAAACGTTTTAACTACAAGAGTTCGGTAAACTAAAGTTAGGCGGTTTGCAATTTGGCTATAAATAAACGTTTAAACTACAAGAGTTCGATAAACTAAAGTTAGGCGGTTTGCCTTCTAGTACAGGGGCAATTGTATGTATATATATAAGATTCCGGCACCTCGTGTTAATTTATGGCACCCGGTGTTTTTATTAACTTGAATGTATAAGGTTTCCAAAAAATCCGGGTGCCATTTTTCAAACCAAGTTCAATGTAATTTCAAGGTCATTGAACTTTATGCTTGACGGAATTCGAAACTTGCCAATATATGAGCCAATAGGACATGGTCCTTAACTTGGAAATTGGTGTAAGTTGTTAAAAAACATTTCTGATGGATACATTAAAGAATTTAGGTAAACTACACTAATATTCAGTATATAATTATCAAATTTTCAAGATTGCCGCCAAAAATCAGGTATTTATGAGATTTCGGTTGACTTGCTACAAATTAGTGTAATGCTAAGCGCCTTCACCTATATTCAAAGGTTAATTCTTTCAAATGGAATAATATTGTTTACATTTGACTACCATAAGTATTGTTATGATCAGATATTAATGATAGCTAAATATAACTGGGAGAATTTGGTTGGGGAGGAAATCAACACTTCTCTCATTTTTCCCTGACATATATTGAACCCTGATTTGATCGGCTAATAACATCATGCTCTGCATGACTTTTCATTTTTATGCCACCGGGTTTCGAAGAAACGGGTGGCATATAGTGTTTGGACCGTCCGTCTGTCCATCTGTCAGTCCGTCCGTCCGTCCGTCTGCTCTGCATGACTTTTCATTTTTATGCCACCGGGTTTCGAAGAAACGGGTGGCATATAGTGTTTGGACCGTCCGTCTGTCCATCTGTCCGTCTTTAGGAGCTAATCCTTTGATCTTTTAAAGAACAAATAGCTCATAACTCTCAAATGTTTGAACGTCCGTCCGTCCGTCCATCCGTCTGTCCTTCCGTCCGTCACACTTTTCGGTTAACCACTTTGTCACAGTTTCTCAAATTTCGGTTAACCACTTTGTAAGAGTTTCTCAAATATGCTGCAGGTGGCATCCGCGTTCGACAGACGCATTTCTTGTTTATTCTATGTTTTAGTTGGCGAAATTTAAATGCTATTACGCAAATTTATACCGTTAACTGTGTTGTATCGATATAGTGCAACCTGTTGCCGATGAAGCGGAAGACATGCAGCAAACTTATTGTATACGAAAGATGTATTATAACAGGTCAGTTAATGTATACACATCTATAATATATACGCTGCAGTAACTGATCGTATGCAAATACGTTACACACTGTGTACAAGTAAATAGCTTGCTCATTATTGAACTTACTCATTGCATTCATGTAAATCACTCATATACTATGAGTGATTTACATGAATGCAATGATACAAGTATAATCACTCATTATTAACTCGCATTTTCTGGCGGCGTCGCATTGCGCAAACGCCAGACAATTCGAGTTAAGTGATTGTGTTAAATCAACTATATCTCACTCATTGTATAAAAATTAATGACATATCTGAATTTTACAATCATATATATCCACACATGGACGTGTTTTCACGCAAGTTAATCCATACACCCTATTAGTCCTATGGGTTAAACGTGTTACCCAATCTGGCGCGGGCCAAATAATCTGGCGCGGGCCAGATACCGATAAAATCAATTCCCCAGCTAGCTGAATATATACATATATCGCTAATTTCCAATAGAGCTGCTAGCTCTCGCACAACTGCTGTTCGCTTCTTAAGCACACTAGTTAGCATTGATAGAATACGAGACACTGGGACAGAGTCTGTGATGAGGTCGCTAGGATCTGGACAAAGCCGAGACAATAAATAGAGAATAGTAGGTTAGTGCCGTGGATGGGAAAACAATATCGGGCTAGGCTTAGGAAACGGGATATGCTCGGTCTGAGCACATCCCGTTTCCTAAGCCTTGCCCGATATTTCTTCTTGCCAGTTTCCGTGCCGCAACAGATATTTGTCCCTTTCACGGCACTAACCTACTATTCTAATTACCCCGCCAACACCTATACATGTCTTTAAATTGCAAAAACATAACCCCAGCCACCGCACATATTCATACGCAGTGATTAGGTCGTATTGACAGGATATCAAAAAGGTTTCACGGCACCGTGTTGCACGGCACATACGTACTGTGTTGACGGGATAATATGTAATCACAGCTTAATATAGTCCGGTGTCCATGGCGTGTATTATTGCAGCGGCCTGCCCATGGAATGATGATCACAGAACACTGCGCTGCGATTGTAAACAGAGAAACTCGAATTTAGTGATAAATTAATGATGATATTTATTAAACGTGTTCATTGAACACGATAGGCTGGCAATGCAAACATTATTGGAGAAAATGTCATGAAATTAGGGTGGTCAGAGGAGATTGGGCTTGTTTTTCTTAGGAGTAAGTGACCAGGGATTCCGCTGGGGATAATAAAAAAATCGCCACTTCAAAAAAAAAAATTGTAATTTTTTATCGCCAATTGTTTATTTTTATCGCCAATTGCGAAAGTGGCGATCGCCAGCGGAATCCCTGAGTGACCCTATATTTATTTAGCTTAGATCCAAAGTATACCTGTTTTGCAGTTAGTTTCTGCAACATCCATATGAAAATTGTTACGGTAGCAGATATAACGGGGTATATATTCGGTAAAACTTACATAGTAAAACTAGTTACAGTCTGTTTCACGAAAGCTGCCCAAATTTTAGGGCCATATAAACAATTCAAAAACCATATTTTTTTCGATAATATTAAATTAAAGGAAAATTTAAGAATGTGCCTTTTTATTTCGTGAAATTTGGTCAAATATTGATTTTATTGCGAAAACAAAATGTCCCCATGTTAAATCCCCATAGACATCTTCACTCCGTGAAGATGTCTATGGGGATTTAACATGGGGAAATGTTTTAGAATTTCAGAAATTTTTAAAATTTTAAAATTTAACTTTTGTTTTCTTAGTTAGATCATTTCCAAGCTATCTAGCCAGGTTTCGGAGTTAATTTCCAAATTTTTTCTTCTTTTGACTCCTCCCACACTGCCTTACCTCTTTTTCCCCCATGTTAAATTCCCATAGAGAAATCATTTTTTCGTAATAAAATCAATATTTGACCGAATTTCACGACTATAGTTAGTGTGTTCAACCTACACAACAGTGCTGTACCGCCTGCGTTGATCGTGCCAATATTTGTAGATTTTCTTTCTTTAAATACTTTCATGCTGGCAGTTCGTGCGAATACCGTCACTCTAATACGCGCCATGACAACCAGGTTTTAAATGAACACCCGCAAATGCTGAGTGTGTTTAATTTTGATGAATCCGCTGACACTTCTATTCTGATGATGTCTGTTCGCGTTTTTATGGAAGCGTCCTGGTGCCAATGCTAACATATGTGTACAGTAGCGCTTTTCTGCAGGTCAACTATACGTACTATACCAATACTATACGTATACTATACCATTACGATATCGTTTTCTATACGATATGCATATAATATAAACGTACGGTATGTTTGTACCGTACATACCAACCAATATCGTATAGATATACCATTCAAATCGTACGTTTATACGATTTTTATACATGTGTATAATTCTGGTACGTTTGTATCGTACAAACATACCATATTTGTGTACGGTATAAATGTACCAGCATACCGAACGGTGTTGCCGTGTACTATTTGCCCTAATATTTGATCCGCTCCTAATATTTGGTCCTCTTTGGAGTCGAGAATTTCTTTAAAATGAGAGGTGTTTTCAATAGAATGAAAAGCCACACTTCGGGTATGGTATATTCATATTTATCCCGTCAACACAGTGCGTATGTGCCGTGAAACACGGTGCCGTGAAACATTTTTGATATCCAGTCAATACTATTTTTGCATTTTACAGCCATTTGCAGGTGTTCACGGGATAAATAGAATAGTAAGTTAGTGCCGTGAATGGGAAAAAATATATGGCGCGGCACGGAAACGGGATGTGCTCAGCAGAGCCTCGCCAATCCCGTTTCCTGAGCCTTGCCAGATATTTTTCCCATTCACGGCACTAACCTACTATTCTCTATCTATTTTCCTTATTTCTGAACCAAAATATATGTTGTGACCACTCATTTTAACCGTCTCGACGAGACGGTTTCAAATGAGTGGTCACAACATATACTTCTGATGAGAAATAAAGAAATTATTGAACCATGCCGGATATTTTTCCCATTCACGGCACTAACCTACTATTCTCTACATACTCTCTGGGTGATGAATGAGATGTTATGATATTTGCGACGTTGGCAGCGACCAAATTAATCGGTGCGCCGGCAAATATAGGGCGAAACCTTTTTCAATCCCGTAGTTCATATCATTTGTAAAACTAGAGGGCCAACTGAACCTGAGTCGCTCACCTAAAATAATGCAGAACAGTAATTACCTCGTCGATATATGAAATATGACATGACCATAATTGGTCTAAAAGACAGTTGACCCCACCCGGCCCCATTTAAGCTATTAGAAAGTGGGTTATGCTACAGTTTAACATATTCAAAGTGTTTCATATACGAACCATAATTGTGAAGTTGGCCAACACCGGCAAAGCAATTCTGAGAAGAAGACGTTTCAAATCTGTAAATGACATTTCGACCTTTCGGTGGCCATCTTGGATGACGTAACAGAGCGACCGTCTCGTCGATACCTTCGATTTTACATGGACATAATTATGACATGAATATATTCCGTCAAGAATAAAATGTTGACGACCCCTACTTGACACCCCGGGCCCCGTCCCGCTGTTGAACGGATGTGAAAGCTCAACCAATCAGCAGGGCGTAATAACATAACATATAGTCGCTCTATCTTCGATCCATCCGGAGTTATCTCCCTGTTTGACTCAAACACAAACGCATGCGTTGGTTTTCCGTTGAACTACGTCTAACATGTTCACCAATGACTGGATATTTGACATATGGAGGGATCAGTGAAATAACGGGGCTAACTCCCTCACGGGAGGTTGGCCCCGTTATTTCAGTGATTCCCTTATTTCACATTATTTCACTAACTCTCTACGGTGAAAGTATGCCCCTTGTTCCACTGACCCCCCTTCATATGTGAAAGTGATCACCATCAGATGACCAAAATGTTTTCTCTGACCCCCGTTCCATCCGGAGTTATGTCCCTTTCCTGGACACGGAAAATCCCGGTTGACACACGTTTTGCAATCAAACTTGGCATAGTTTTATGAAAGTCTGCCACATGGGCATTATATATGTGTTACAGGCACAATATAATTGCAATTCCAATAACAGGAACCAGATGGAAATACAATATCTTATTAACTCAAGAGTAACCTCCGGGGTCTTGTCTTCTATAGGAACCAGTCATACATTGGATATCATAATTGTGAATGTAAACCAGTCGTGGTTGAGCTTAGCAGTGAGGAGTAAATCTCCATAACAATGGCAGCCATTGCTATTATTTACGCCACATTGGTAAATAAATATGTGCTACAGGAAAGGCATATCTGTGTCAAACATTTTATATTATCATATGTCGTATCAATTCCACTGTATAAACTCCATATACACTTGAAATAGCTTGTTTTCTTCTTTTACATACACATGTACGTATTGCGCAATGTCTCCGGTCCAGAGGTTCCACTGTATAATTATGTGTTGGTGTTTTCGATAGTATATGTTAGACCACACCAAATAGTTATACTTTATAATTTAACCGAATCCCATCCGGCCAATAAGGCCAGTCTCTCCTACGTTCACTATTCGTATGGATGCTGTGGGACCTACTTGTACATGACCTGCAGCCAGCATGTACTGGTTCTGCATGAATTAAACAATAGGTTCACTTACTGATAAGAAAGACAAATCCAACCTCGTCATATCCCCCAATGATATTGTTTACATGTTTTGCCCACGGAAACTCTGTTTACATCACGTGACCAACAGGTTCAGTGTTTCCTTTTAAATGCTACAAATATGCTGAAAACTGGTGTTAAAAGCACCCCAAAATGTTCCTCAAGTGAAACTGGCATGTAATAGATCAAGATTGCAAGCAAACTAGGTATGTGACCGTTTTTCAAAACGCCCGCACTATTTTTTTATACTGGACTAGTTCGCGCCATTTGGTATTCTCTAACCTATAAAACAATTGTTGCACACAATTGTACGGAAGCCCTGAGGTCTCATTCATTGTTATTACTTATGAATTATTTCTTATCTGTTAATACTTATTTGTTAATAGTTAATAGTTATTACTTAGTTGTTTTGGTACGCAACGTCGGGAAACTCCTGAGAGCAATGGCGACGTCCGAAGATGAAGACGAAGAATATCAGGTACATGTATAATACTATACGTATATAAGTGTCCAGTTTTACACCGCATGTCATAGAGTGCACATTGGTGCCTGTTAAAGACTCTCTGATCACCGCTGTACGACTGTCTGATTTGTATGGCGTTAAATTGTTCATTATGATTTACCTGGGCTTTTCGGTCGCCCTTGGCCCAGGCTTGGGTATATAATTTCTATTTTGCAACTGATTAGAACGTTTCATATTTTATAGCTGACGGAGTTCTATGAATTGTAACGCAATGTTACAGTTCATAGGAAAATGATTATGACGAACACTATCCAACACTGTCCAATGAGCAGATGAGGACAGTGGCTGACATGCCAAATCAAGGCTCGCGATTGATTGCGGCTCTGCTCAATAATGAATTTGGCGACGCTGTAGATAGGTAAAACCTTCGATCCATCTGTTTTTGAGAGTGATGAATTACAAAACGATATTCTTTATTTTTTAATAAAAGAAATAAATTATGCACACGTTTTAGGTAGGTCTATAAGCGGGGTAATTTCTTATTTACGTCCACTATCGTTTTCAAATCAAGACCCCCGGCTTACTCTACTATATATAATAGTAACACAACATAATAACTTCTGTTGTTGAAATGATGTAGTTTGTGGTAAAGTATGTCTCCCAGCATCCGGATTAAAACGAATTTGCAAGAGAACAGTCAGTTTTGTGATAAATGGTGTAAAATTGTATAGGTATACTAAAACTATTTTAGTGGTAGCTGGCGTTTATAGAAATTAGTGATTCAGGTAGTTATGGTTCTTGGTGTAGGTGGCGCTCTGTCAGCCAACGGAAGCCATGAAATTAAGTCCCAGTATCATGACTGTTTCTCCTGTTTCTTTCCCTACAATCAGGTAATAACGTTGGTTAAAACAATTTTCCAACTTCTTTCTTTTTTCCCCATGTATCAATAAGAACTCATTTGTGGGTGAACAAAGTTGTGATGTTTAAATAGAGAGTACAGTGGTGCAAAATTAACATCGAGTCTCGAGTTTTAACTTTTATAATGTTACGTATTTCCGATGGGTGGAGTATCCGAGTATTGACATTAAATTGTTTGAAAGCGTTCATCTATATTTAGCCAAGGACCTTCATAGGTTCTTTATTTAGCTAGGTCACGTGTGTGCAACATGCTTTCGATAATCTTCGTCAATCTTATTTAATCTTGGTAAAGTTGGAGCATTGTCCACTGGAACAACATGAAGTAATTATATTTATCCCCCCCCCCCCCCACACACACACAATAATTTTGGAACTTTTGGAACTATTTATTCCAATATATTTGTGTAATCATTAGTACATGTACTGGGGACATGATAATATAATGTGCTCAAACTGCTGAAAATACAAGAAATGGCGTTTTAGACCACTTGTAGTTGTATACTGAGCAAAAAAAGAAACTTTATTGTCACTATATCTTGGACCTACTGTTATGATGTATGTGTGTGAGTGCATAAGTCAAGGAAACTTGTATTTGTCAGGGAAGTTTGATACAGCTGGGAAAGGGGGACGGAGGGGTATGGGCGCGGTGAACCCTGTTTTGGTACTTTACATGTTACGTTACATGTTCATCAAAGCGTTAGGATATTGAAACATAAATAGAAACATAAGAAATGTACTAAGAAATAACTGGTAAGAAACAACAGACAAGTAATAAGAATTAAGAAATAACAAATAAGTAACAAGAATTAAGAAATAACTAGTTAGAAATAACCGGTAAGAAATAACAAATAAGAATTAAGAAATAACTGATAAGAAATAACTAGTAAGAAATAATAAATAAGAGAGAACTAGTAAGAAATAACTGGTACAGAATAACAAATAAGTAATCATAAATAAGTAATAATAATTAAGAAATAACTACTAAGAAATAATACATAACTAGTAAGTAACTATAGACTTGCAATAACAAATCAGGCAACTTACCCTATTAAATTGTAACAACAAACCACAATTTATACAGCCAATTTATACAGCCAATTTATACAGCCAATTTATCAGGTTATGGAACTGTAGCCGATTTCATCAAACTTGCAAAGTATACTTATCTAGCAAAGTATACTTTGAGGGAGCAATCATTTATTTTTCCTAAAATGCATTATTTCATATAGAACTAACAACTGCATATATTTGATGATTAAAAGTATGCAGAATTATTATACTGAATTTATTACATTATCACAGCCAAAATTGGCTGTGATAATGTAATAAATTCAGTAGAATAAAAATTAATAAATTTATTCTAAAATTGAAAATTTCTCCCTCAAAGTATACTTTGCTACTAAAGTATACTTTGCAATGTTGATGAAATAGGCTACAGGTTCAAATGAGTTATTAATGATAGCTATGCTGCTGCTAATACATGTATGTATTAAGTAAGAACTGAGTAATAAACAGTAACTAATACAAGTTGTAGAGTGGTCGAGGGGTTACAGCGTGGGCCTCTCCTACCAAGGGTTCGATCACTGCCACAGGCGGAGATTTTCTCGTGATCCAACTGTTGTTCCATGGCACAGACGTCATTCTTCATCATGCTTCACTATCACCAGCTCTACGTCACCTACATATGTATTGATGAGCCTTAAAACCCCAAGTCACACTAGTAATGCTTATACTGGTAGTCTCTTTCAGATGGAAATATTTTGCTATGACTGACACAATCAGTCATGTAATTTATTTGCCAGACTTTGCATCTGGTCAGTGCATCATGTCAGGACCCTTTATATACATGTATAAGCCAAGTTACAACACTGAATGTTAACACTTTTTGTATACTATAAGTCCTGTATTTAAATTTGAAGTAATAGGAATTAGTTTTTTCAGTTAAGAAGAAAAAGGATATCGACACTGATATCTTCACTGATGACAAGGCGGTCCAATGAGAATCAAAAATTGATGGGCACACAGACAAGAAATTCCAAGAGAAGTAGTGCAATGGTAAATATTAGATGTAGTAGTTTAATGCACAATAGTTTAGCTCCCCAGTTGAAACTTCACAGCCATATTTCTTGAATGGTCCTCTGTCAGAATTGTTCAAATTAATTTATTCAATCCCATGGCAACCAAATGCAGGGTTGGCAATTTCCCGGGAAATAAGCATATTTCCCGGACGGGCTGGAAATATTGGGAAATACCGGGAAATATAAAAGTGTTGGAATATATGGTAGCCTGTTCATTCTGTTATTATTAATATTTTATTTATAGTATTTTGTCATGAAACATAACTGTTTCTGATTTGTTACTACAGTCATCAATATTTCAAACATATGGCAGCAGGTTTCATTGTATTACTGTTAACATGCTATATATAAAGTATTTTAACAGACAAGAAACCAAACTGTTTCAGATTGGTAGTACAGTCTTACTAGGGCCTGCAAATAGCACTGGTCCGAGGTCCTGGAACTCTAAATTTTAACGTCGGACATTTGCATTTTACAAGCAGCAAGTCCGCCGGACCTGTGATAAAATTGAAATTGCTACCACCGTTTAGTGGCGAAATTAAATCCGTTCTGATCTCCGTGTCTGTCTGGTCATAAACTGTTGACATTAAGTGTTTCCCGGCAGCATGCTGCATTCGCCATAATGTCACGGTGAACGATAGGGAACCAGCGATGGTCATGTTTAAATGTTGGCATGGTTGTCGGCAGTACACGGCGGTACTAGGAGCGATTTGTGGGTAAAGCACTTGTCTTGTTTGTTTTTTGACGTTTTTTTTCGATCTGAATATTTATAAATGAAAATACTATTGATGTATGGTTGAATATACTTCATGTATACAATGATGTTTCAACACGCGACAATTCCTTCTTTTATATTCCGCCGCCGGGAGCTCGGCCATTTACACCTGACCACCAGCGAACGATATAAGAAAGAGAAGAAACAATGAACGTTTCGGAACTTATTCAGAAATTAGTCGTCGACGTTTCAGAATTCATTCTTGGCGTTTCGGATCAAGTCCAAAAATAATTATTTGACCATACAAATATAAAAGTACGGTCCAACACGTCCAGAATTTGAAATTGATGGTTCGAAAAGTGAATAATAATGGCCCAAATTTTGGTCCGAATCACCCTGGTCCGAAACATGAACGGTGCGAAACTCACTGTAATATTTGAGGGTTTCGAATTTCTGTGTTACTGTAATTGGTAGCGAAGACGATTTATGGTGATACAGTCTAGTAATAACACATGCGTGATGAGTCGCATAGTTTGAGCAGACACATTTTTCTAATGTAAACAAACAAAATAATGGTTTTGTAAACTCCGGTCAGAAGAGAGCTGCACCTGTTTCAAATGACGAGCCATCTCGGTCAGTGAAAGACACAAAATACGACGCTAATGTTTCCAGTTCCCATTGCCATTGTGTTTCGACCATTGGCTGGGATTATAAACAAGAAAACACAAATTGGCATATTTCAATTTATTCAAAAGAAATACCAGCACACAGTGTATCAATTAAGTCTGAGAATACATGTATGTGTATTCATCATACACTTAGAACGTAATGGTGAATGTCTCAGTATGAAAAGGAATAAAGCTGATTACTCGGACCTCTCGGACCTTCCAAAATGTTCCTCGGACCTTTCAATTTTTAGCCAGGTTGCTTGAAAAAAAATCCAGGCTATTGGATTGGCGAAAGCCGGGCGGGCGGGCGTGCGGCGGGCGGCGGCGGGCGGCGGGCGGCGGGCGGCGGGCACGTCCACACTCAATGTTAAGTTTTCGTGTTTGAGTCCATGTCTTTGTTATTGTACCACCTAGGACCACCAAACTTTCACAGCTTCATAATCAAAGGGTGCCCACCACATATCACTATCCAACATGTTACTTTGTTTTTAACTTGACCCATTTTTTCCGCGTAGTCGACTTAGCCATTTTCAATGTTAAGTTTTCGTGTTTGAGTCCATTTCTTTGTTACTGTACCACCTAGGACCACCAAACTTTCACAGCTTCATAATCAAAGGGTGCCCACCACATATCACTATCCAACATGTTACTTTTTTTTTACCTTCACCCATTTTTTCCGCATAGTCGACTTAGCCATTTTCAATGTTAAGTTTTCGCGTTTCCAATGTTAAGTTTTCGTGTTTAAGTCCATTTCTTTGGTACTGTACCACCTAGGACCACCAAACTTTCACAGCTTCATACTCAAGGGGTGCCCACCACATATCACTATCCAACATGTTACTTTTTTTTAACTTGACCCATTTTTTCCGCGCAGTCGACTTAGCCATTTTCAATGTTAAGTTTTCGCGTTTACAATGTTAAGTTTTCGTGTTTAAGTCCATTTCTTTGGTACTGTACCACCTAGGACCACCAAACTTTCACAGCTTCATAACCAAGGGGTGCCTACCACATACAACTATCCAACATGTGACCATTTTATTACCTTCACCTATTATTTCTGCGTAATTGACTTACCCATTTTCAACGTTAACTTTTTAACGTACGTCTGGTTAAAGTTTTTTGGTTAAAACTTTTTTGTTGTACTATATCTCTGCAACAGCTTCGCCCATTACCTTGAAACTTCACATGGGTGTTTATCATCATCCATATTTTCATTCTAACCCCCAACCGTGCGGCCCCTTTGCCCAATGTCAAGGTCAAATTACTTTGAATTTTTTTGTTAAAGTTTTTTCGTGTACTATATCTCTGCAACTGCTTCACCCATTACCTTGATACTTCACATGGGTGTTTATCATCATTGTCACACCCGCTTGCGGAAAGCACGATATCGTCGGCACTTTGGCATACGTCCGTCCTTCCGTCCGTACGTCCGTGTCCGGTTAAAGTTTTTTCGTTAAAGTTTTTCCATCTACTATATCTATTTTTGTAGTGTCCATGCCTCGCAGGCGCGACATGCAGGCCACGGCCATCTAGTCTACAAAAAGTGGGTATAATTATGTTATCCAACTGTCTATGCTTGGAAAAAACCTGGGCTTCGTGGCTTTGCCTCGTTTCTTGTTTCCTTGTGAGGTCCCGGACCTGCTTACAAGTTTAAATTTAGCCCGCCCTAATCATAGCAATTTTTGCCTAAAAAGTACTGAACTTTGGTACCAAATGTCCACTTGACATGGTCTATCTAATATGTTATGAAACTATCCCATTGAGGTACATACATGTTTCACAATAATAATACTTACTCATTGATATACTATTACTATTTGGGATTGCCCATCAGCTGACAGTGTTGACACCAGTGTCATCCTAAAGGAAACACAGTTTCAATTCCTCCAATACAAACGGCGTTAGTTTGTTATGACAATGCTTTAATTTTGACACAGAAGGTGTCATAATGGTCACTTAGGATCCGGGTGGTTTCGGCCGTGAGTGGTTTCGGCCGTGGGTGGTTTCGGCCTGGGTGGTTTCGGCCTTTTACATATACTCAGATAAGGAAATGCTCTAAAAACACTTGTAAAGCATAGAGCCAAGATATTTATACCCAGGCAAATGAAGTTTGGAGAATAATTCGTATCAAGTCTTTAGCTCACCTCGACAAAACTTAGAGAGGTCACATGTAACAAAATGAGGTTTTCGGCTTGTCCAGGTCATACAATTTTGAGGCATGAAGAGATTTTGAAATAACTCAGCACACATGTTCAGTTTCATGCGATAGAGCGCAATACTCCGATCTCTAGCTATAAGGTCAAGGTCACACTGAAAGGTCAAACGTCAAGTACATGTTTATTACAGTTGCAACTGTTATTTGCATGATTTTCCCTGTGAGAGAAAACACGCAATGAAGGATGAAAATAATACACCGTGAAGAGAACACTCGTAATTTTTCACGCGACATCAACAGCAATGACTAACAACGTCATTAATTTACGTAACGAATATGACGTCGCTGAATGAAGAAGTAGTTTTCTGCACAATAAAATGTATGAGGAAAACGTACAAAACGTACAATATTCTTGCTAAATATTGTAGAACAAATGAAATAAATAGGATATTCCATCGCACACCATTGAGTAACATGAAATAATAAACTCGTGACCGTCTGTTTCTCATAAACAACTGGTTCGCTATGCTCACTCGTTGTTTACACAGAAACCGACGGACACTTGTGTATTATTTCACGCTATTCAATGGTGTGCGATGGAATATCCTCTAGTTATCACATGACCTTACTGATATACGATGTCATAACCCATTTCATATTTTTGACATGAACACACATGTAATAACACCTGGAGCGATTTTGATTGGCTGACCGCGTCACCCTAATTATGTATTCATATTACGCGCAGACGTTAGGTAAACAAATAAATCTAGAGCGTTCCAAATGACAGTGCGAAATCGCTATGCTGTTTTGAAGTGACGTAACGTCATAAGTGTTTCTTTCAATTTATTACATATTATGGGCACTGAGAATGCAATAACGCGATGCATTATTTCTGGTAATACACTAGTGTAGTATATATGCAAATTAGGCCTCATCACCCTCATTAAATATGCATACCAATGCGCTAACGTTGTGGCAAACCAACGTTGACGACGCTTTCCAAACATAAAACGGCGCCAACGTCTCTGTAACGTTCACACGGCAACATGATGTCATCATAACGTAATGACGTCACCAAGCGTTACGAGCGGGGTTTTAGACTAAAGCAGCCTCCAAAATGCAGAAACAAACATGACATTTTAGTAGAGGGATCACATGGCATCATTTAAATTAATATACGATGCTATTTGTTGTCGTATAACATTTTGACGGGACAATGGACTTGGTTTTCTTGTGTATTGTTATGTGAGACGATGTGGTCATTCGACAATGGCTGCCATTCACTAGAGGAAACGAGGAATGTCGTCTCTTCAGTTTCTGCATTAACGAAGTAATATGTAATAAATAGAATCTAATATTCGTGATGGTTTAATTTGACATTTGTTAAACTCGTTTACTGAGTCCATAAGCAACTCGGACGAGCCTCGTTGCTTATGAACTCAGTAAACTTGTTTAATAAATATCATATTAAACAACCACTCATGTTAGATCCTCTATGTAAACGCCATTAACGGCATCGATGACTAGAAAATACACGAAACTGCTATTGTGCGGACCAAATAGCCTAATAATAACATTATGGCATGTTGTAATGTCTTATTTAAAACTATTTTCGAATTTGGAAATGAACTACATGTATTTTTCAGCATATAGATTTGAAACTTCCAGGCGTAATTTGGCAATGGTGTTTGGTCATTGAATATTTACTTGATAGCTCCGACCATTAGTTCTGCAGTTAAAAGGACGAAGCAGGGTTGGGCGGTCGATTGAGCGCCCGGTTTTAACCGGCGGTCTTAACAGCCCCGGTCAATGCTGCCAAAGTTGTCAATAGCAATTAAATGAAATTGAATTTTTTAATGGCAATTACAAATTATTCTTTTGAACTGAAGTACTAATTGGCCCATTGACCAGTGTCATTTGGTTGACCGAAAGTAGCTGGTCGATTGGAACTTTCAATCGACCGGTATTGACCAGTATTTATTGACCAGCCTTTTGCCAACCCTGGGATGAAGTCATGTGATAAACAGAATCTCAAACTCGTTTCCACTTCATATGCAATTTATTTTACTAGCAGACAATTTATGCACCTCGTCTAGGCTCGGTGCATAAATTATGCTCGACTCGTTTCATAAATTTCATATGCAATTGAAACTCGTTTGAGATCCTCTATATATGCTTTGCTCCTCCACCACCGCACTTCCTCACCACCACCGCACTTCCTCACCACCACAATCTCCCAACTCAAACACCACCACACTTGTCCATCATTGAATTCCCCTACCACCCTTCCCCACCACACTGCTCTTCCCAGTCCTCCCAATCGACACTTCACTACACTCTCCCACCACTCTGCCCCACATTATGCACCCGTCAGTGAGTGACTACCCCACCGACAAGCTTCCCCACCACCACATTCCCCTTTCACCACATCCCCCCACTATCCCCACCCCCCTTCATACTCCGCCCCCTCCTCCCCACACCACCACACCGTCCAACACCACGTATTCCCCACCCCGTTCACGACACACCCACCACCCACCACCACATTTCCCCCTTCACCACACCTCCACCACTGCATTCCCCCTTCACTACAGCCCCCGCCCCCACCTTACTCCCCCAGCACCACATTCCCCAGCACATTACCCCCTTCAGCACATTCCCATCTGCCAAAATTACACAATATACAGTATTTGAATTGATTGTCAGTATGATCATGATGGGTAGATACAACCATTTGCTAAAAATCATTCATTGAAATAAACCTAGCCATAAACAGACTGCCTGATTTGAATGGCGTTAAATTGTTCATTATGATTTACCTGGGCTTTTCGGTCTCACTTGGGTATATAATTTCTATTTTACAAAGAAAAATGAGTGTATTGTGAGAGGTATTCTATCACCTACATTCCACCTTATTCTCTGTGTGTTTCAGAACATACCTGCTACAAGAAGTGGGAGAGGCAATCACAGCCATTACAAACTTTATCTTGGATGGCAGCACTACCAGGATGGAACATATACAATTGTGACCGTGAAAAAGGGTGGCGGTATTAGGCAGATAACTTATGAGACTGACAAGCCTTTACGTTTTGAAACCATAATACAGGAAGGAAAAAAAACGCTTCTTTCCATCAGGTGAAAGTAAATTTGGAAAATGTTCTGAAATGGAAATAGAAGTACCAAACTTCACAGAAGACAATATAAGTGAATTTCAAGATTTGGAGGGAAATTCGTGCAGCTTCCAAGAATATTTGACGGCACATGGACTCATCACAGTACCATATGTACCTACGAACAAAACCAAAAAAAGGACCAAATCCAAAACTTTCATGTTAATGGGATGGAGGCTGGTGTTGTGACAATTAAATATCAGAAAAGCAATTTGTCCATGTATGATGACAACAATGGCACCACTTTGGTGTGTTCTTCAACACTGTGTTGTTATAATGCAATAGATCATCATGAAGATTTCGAACACTTTCATCCACATGACCATGGTTTTGTTGTTACAGAAATTGAAAAAGATAATACAAAGTATCAAGTTCAAAGTGTTGAAGGATCGGAGAATATCATGTTGTATGGACCAGATATAATTCATGGGGTGGAAGAAGACAATCAGAATAATCCGTAGCTACATTATGTTTTCCATTATAGTATTTATGTACACTGTCAAGA
Source organism: Conchocele bisecta (assembly GCA_029237695.1). Lineage (NCBI taxonomy): Eukaryota > Metazoa > Mollusca > Bivalvia > Lucinida > Thyasiridae > Conchocele > Conchocele bisecta. The sequence continues at coordinate 48,615,323 of CM055273.1, forward strand.
GCGCCGTAACTTAACGAGCAGTACGAAACCCGGGAATGACGTTTCAATGTTTTCTTGTTTTTCTTACGTCATTGTCTTTTGACGTCATGTTTGTTCAAAATGCTATAAAATGAAAACTAGCTGTCAAAAATTGATAATTTAACTGGTATACTGGTTCTAATAGACTTCAACATGACTGCATATAAAAAGGCTAAAATAAATAGATTTTTCATTAAGGCTGGTTTTGCCAGAGCGTGGCTCATATATAGGTATGTCAGAAAACTGTTAATAGTACTTTATTATGCATATACCATTTCCCTAATTAATTGGGCAAGTTTGTTGTGGGAAATTTTCTTGCCAAAAATCCTCTGAAATCCCATCCCAACCTTTAACATCCAGGCTACGTTATTTCACTGATATGACAGCAACCTGGGAGCAAGAGATTGAGTAAATAGAGAATAGTAGGTTAGTGCCGTGAATGGGAAAAATATCCGGCATGGTTCAATAATTTCTTTATTTCTCATCAGAAGTATATGTTGTATATCTCGCCGAGACGGTTAAAATGAGTGGTCACAACATATATTTTGGTTCAGAAATAAGAAAAATAGATAGAGAATAGTAGGTTAGTGCCGTGAATGGGAAAAATATCTGGCAAGGCTCAGGAAACGGGATGGGCGAGGCTCTGCCGAGCACATCCCGTTTCCGTGCCGCGCCAGATATGTTTTCCCATTCACTGCACTAACCTACTATTCTATTTATCCTGTCAACACCTACAAATGGCTGTAAAATGCAAAAATAGTATTGACTGGATATCAAAAATGTTTCACGGCACCGTGTTTCACGGCACATACGCACTGTGTTGACGGGATAAATGTCAGACTTAGTGCTTAGTGAAATATCGCCGTAAATGGTATTGAAAATCAACAGTCTTTCAGTAAATGATGTCAGAATTTGACTAGCATTGCAGAACAAATGCGGAATTAAAATTCTGCATTTGCTCAGCAATGTCAGTCAAATTCTGACATCATTAATATTTCACATTTACTCTACAATGTTTCTCAACTTCTGATAGCATTTATTAAGTCAATGACTAAAATTCAACATTTGATCAATCCATTTCTAATTTGTAGAGCCATTTACATCGAAATTTTCACAACTCCGAAGGTACATTTTCTGGTGGCGCATCACATTTGGTGATAACAGTTTAAACTCAAATTTGCATTATTCCCTGTTACGCTATGGGCAAATGAGATATCACTCAAGTCGCCCTTCCAAATCACACACGGTAATGTCTCTCTGATGGGTAGACGTTAAAGGTTGGGGACAAAATTTAAGAGGATTTTTGGGCAAGAAAAATAAAAATTCTCACAAACTTGTCTAATGAATTAGTGTAATTATATAATCATGTCCAGTCATGTCGGTTCAAGGACAAGGTCATAATCAAAGGTCAAAAGTCAAATGAACATTATTTTGTGTAACCACTGGATTGATTTTTAAATAACTTGCCACAAATATTCACCATATATAGACGACTTACAGAGCGCGACTTCCAGTCATGACGGTTCAAGGTCAAGGTCATAATCAGAGGTCAAATGGACGATATTTTGGGTCCGTTCTGTATCTCCTTAACTGCCGAGAGATTTTGAAATAACTTGCCACAGATGTTCACCCATATCAAGACGAATTGCAACTTCCAGTCATGTTGGTTCAAGGTCATACTCGGAGGTCAAATGTCAAATGGACATTATTGGAGATTTTGAAATAACTTGGCACAAATGTTAACCATATCGAGACGACGTGCAGAGCGCAACGTCCAGTCGTGTCAGTTTCTGGTCAAGGTCATGCTCAAAGGTCAAATGGATGTTATTGGAGTGATTTTGAAATAATTTGGCCCGTGTGTCCGTCCGATTTTTGCGTTTAGCATTTGCGTTTACCTAGAATAATTCGCATTTACTGTCAATATGTCGCCAGAGGCATCCGTGGTCGGACACGCCACATTTCTGTTTTTTTTTAGCGGGGGATGTTGTGGGATGGGGAATGTTCGGGATGACTTTCGAGAGGGACGGTCTTATGAATGACCTTGCCGATAGCCGCACATCACTTATCGCGGGCATATATACTATGTATAAAATACTCTTTAATGTTGTTAAATATGATAAAAATATATTGACATGAATGCATCATGTAATCGTATTGTGGTCATTGAACTGAATTCATCACCTTGTTATCATGGTTATCTCTTGGATTGGGAAATTACTACAATGGTCAAAATACGATTACACAAGGCAATCGTTTCAATTCATTTTTACCATTTTCAGCAACACTAAAACTGCTCTTTTCATGAACAATGGTTTATGCATAGTATCTATCCACACGATAACTCCACAGTGATGGGGTATGGACTAAAGGCCGCATATTCAAAATCTAAAGGCCGTATGTTGCAGCTTTAGTGGGGGAGCCTATGTACTAGATCGTAGGCATGAGATGTTAGTTTCTGGCAACTGTTATAAATGTAATATCCAGTGACCCAGCAACTAAAAACTGTTGTTCCCATTTTCTCTGTTGACCTTTAGTGACTTTGATTAAAGGTCAAAGTTCAGTTCACATATAAAACATGATTTACATATGGCTACCATGCATATTTCAAGCGTAAACTACATTATTATGCCACCTCAATGACTTAAGGTGGCATACAGTGTATATTAGCCGATTTGTAATTTTCGTTATCTGCATATTCCAAGATGGCCGCCTAATATCAATATTTTCAACAATTTATAACATTTTCCATATATTTGCTTTTATTTGCTATTTAAAAACGATCATAGTTATGCACACATGTTTATTCACACAGTGGTGTGTACGGTATAGACGTATAAGGGACAATACATATGTGACATACTGCCACGGTAGATGCTGACTTGTAGCGGTATTGTCCCTTATACGTGTATACTATACCCACCTCTGTCACATACTACCAAGGCAAATGCTGACTTGTGGTGACACTGTCTCTTATACGTGTATACAGTACCCACAGTTGTGTGATAAACAGGAGTGTATATTTATTGTCTTTTATAAATAGCAAATATATAAAATGTTTAAGAAAAAATGTTGAAAATATTGATATTAGGCGGCCATCTTGGATTATGCAGATAATGCAATTCACATATCGGCTTATCTACAGTGTATGCCACCTTAACATTCATTGTGGTGGCATACTAATAAAGTTTACCGGCTGGAAATAAGCTTGATAGCTATTTAAATTGTGTTTTATCTGTGAACGTTGACCTTTGATCAAGGTCACTGAAGGTCAACAGAAAAATGGCAACATCAGTTTGTTAGTTACTGGGTCACTGGAGATTACATTTATAACAATTGCCAAAAATTAACATTCCATGCCTACGGGAGTACATAGGCTCCCGCACTAAAACTGCAACATACAGCCTTTTAATAATATAAGATCATTTTGAATCTCAATTTGACCACTGGATGGGTAAGTTTCCACTTGGCAATTGGTATGTCCTGGACTCTATGTACGTTTTCACCAGAACAGTAATTTACGCATATATCGATGGCGTAGTATAAATTTTATAACATCACCGAAATGATCCGACTGAAAGCTGCAATATTCGGCATTTTATACAAATGTAGTTCAGTCAGCTGCCGAAACGTGTGGCCTTTAGCCCTAATCAAGACATAGTGATGTGCGGTTATCGGCAAGGTCACCATACGAACGCCCTTCTCGATTGTTGTCGCACAATAAGTGTCAGTTGTAGAATTTCAATAATGGAAATTTCGGTAGCGCAAATATAATTTCACTACAAACTAGAACTGCTATGACCCTCTTATTTACGGTTACACGTGTTTTAGAACAGTTAAAATGTTGGTTGCACATTTAGATTGAATATGTCACAATATGTTTTCATACTATAACATCAGGTAGATGTTTTAGCTCACCCGATCAGTGATCATCCTGTTGTGTTTTTTTTTAGTTAAAATAAAATCTTGATTTATTAAAAGTGTGTTGTGTTATATTTAAATACTTTATTGGTTATTAAATTATAATGTCAAAGTATTTTGAAATACTTTGACATTATAGTAACTATATTTTTGCGAAAGTTGGTGATTTTTTTTTACACATTTCGTCCTAACTTTTCATTTACCGAATGGGCTAAACAATGAAAACAACCTGAAATGTGTTATATAGACCCATATATGGGCCTGAATTATTTGTTTAAAATGTTACATTGCTTCTCAAAAGGAATTGAGAAGTACAATAAGTAAATTTAGTGACATGTTCACTAAAATAGTTTTATAATGTTATTTATTGCAAAATGTTATACATGTCTCAAATATTTTGCAAATGTGAGCAAAAAAAATGAGTGCGCATTTGATTTGCTGAAGGCCTACGTCTAAAGTATAGTTAAACAACTGGACCAACACTGTGTTCATAATTCGAACTGCAATGTACGTGTTTATTTTCTCGATACCATTACGTTCAGAAAATACTATAATGATTTTGAACACACAATGAACACAATTCTGCATACAACCAAAGAGCATCGATGGGATCTGACATTCCTTGCATGTCAGGCTTCAGTAGATGTGCAAGTTCCTCAAATTCGGGCAAACACTTCTGTTTTGGAATGCTGTACATATCTAGACAGGATTTCACATCTAATCGATATACAGGCGTGGAATAATCGTGTCCATCGTAAATCTCTGGAGAAAAATACATTATATCTCCAATGTATCCCATTTCGTCTCATGATACCCCACCATGCTTCAATGCGTTGATTCGACGTACTTTTACCATATATAAAACTTAAATCCCGACATAGAATCTCTAGCATTAATTCTGAAAAATGGCTGGAGATAACTTATGATAGAGTTTTCAGTTCCATGGTCCATGCTCCTACTATTCTGGGCGCACAATTCAGTTGTTTAAGGGCATCAAGATAGTATTTGGCAATGAGGCGTGGATTGTTGTTCGAAGATGAAACTTCTAGCCAAATGAGGCGATGGCTATAGCCGTCGATACATCCATGGATGCAAAACCCATATGGTTTCAATTTGTCGTAGCCATCTATATGCCACATGTAGTTGGGCCGATTTATAATATATTGTCGTCTTTTAAGGCGATGAGCTTTCTTGATCTTACATCCTTCAGGATCAATTTCTCTCAGTAAGTTCATTACCGTAGACCTCTTTACTGTAAGTCCATGGTCTCTGAGCAATCTTCTCCACATACTGCGATACCCTAAACACTGACCGCTGGCCAACAACTCGTTGTTTATTGCTTGTTCTGTAACATGTCTTGAAGCATAAGTCACTACCTGTCGGCGGCGCATATTTGCTTTAGACAATATTCGTTTCAAGTGGCTGAGGCTGAGTAAAATATTATGTCTTGATAACAACAAAAGGAGGATCTCCTTGTAGGTAAAACCGTTTTGAAAATATATTGTTATCATGTCCAGTCGCGAAGTTCCGTCATTAGAGGCAAGGTAAGAAGGAACAACTGCGTCAGTGGTGACAGCGAAACTGCACAGCAATACCGTAATGCACAGGGTAAAAGCCATCTGGAAAATAGGTCAACCATATTGTCTATAAGGTTCTATATGTGTACATGTACTACTATTGTTTATCGTGGGATTTAGGATGGTTTAAAAGTTCAAGTTGATTTCATGTATGCATTTAATCTCATATTGTGACAAGGTCAACAACCCAGATTGTTCAGCTTATTTATTCTTTCTTCTCATTTTTGCCTCCGGTAGGGTGGGGGGGGGGGGGGGGAGGGGGGGGGGGGGGGGGGGGGGGGGTGCTGAAATCTAATACAGTCTCTTTATGGCAACAATCCAATGATAATTACGAGATAATGATTTGCATAATTGGTATCTATATAAGGATTCAGTCTGTTCCACAAACATACTCAAACTATCAAAATTGTAACGAAAGCTACTTTTTATGCCCCCGCCACCGAATGGTGAGAGGGGCATATAATCTTACCGGCGTCCGTACGTACGTAACGTACGTAACGTACGTACGTCACGTACGTAACGTACGTACGTAACGTACGTACGTCCCGAAACCTTAACGCTCGGGTAAATGGCTTATAATTTATGTTTCCTTGCTCGGATCTGCTTCACATTGTACACACGCATTGCTACAATGGTCCTCTACCGCCCTGTGACAAATCCACATTCGTCCCGCCCCCGCTAAGCCCAGGGTCAAGGTCACAGACTTGGTCCGTTCAAAACCTTAACGCTCGGGTAAATGGCTTATAATCAAATATGCCTTGATTTTCTTTGGCTGCCAGCGGGGCATTCGTGTGCCGACAGGCCACATTTCTAGTAATTTATGTTTCCTTGCTCGGATCTGCTTCATATTTGACACACGCATTGCTCCAATGGTCCTCTCCCGCCCTGTGACAAATCCACATTCGTCCCGCCCCCCGCTAAGCCCAGGGTCAAGGTCACAGACTTGGTCCGTTCAAAACCTTAACGCTCGGGTAAATGGCTTATAATCAAATATGCCTCGATTTTCTTTGGCTGCCAGCGGGGCATTCGTGTGCCGACAGGCCACATTTCTAGTAATTTATGTTTCCTTGCTCGGATCTGCTTCATATTTGACACACGCATTGCTCCAATGGTCCTCTCCCGCCCTGTGACAAATCCACATTCGTCCCGCCCCCCGCTAAGCCCAGGGTCAAGGTCACAGACTTGGTGCTTTCGAAACCTTAATGCTCGGGTAAATGGCTTATTATGCCCCCGCCACCGAATGGTGAAGGGGGCATATAGTATTACCGGTGTCCGTACGTACGTAACGTACGTAACGTACGTAACGTACATAACGTACGTAACGTACGTAACGTACGTAACGTACGTAACGTACGTACGTCCCGAAACGATGGCTTATTATGCCCCCGCCACCGACTGGTGAGGGGGGGGGGCATATAGTGTTACCGGCGTCCGTACGTACGTAACGTAGTAACGTACATAACGTGCATAACGTACGTAACGTACGTAACGTACGTAACGTACGTAACGTACGTAACGTAGTAACGTATGTAACGTACGTAACGTACGTAACGTACGTAACGTACGTAACGTACGTAACGTACGTAACGTATGTACGTCCCGAAACCTTAACGCTCAGGTAAATGGCTTATAATTTCTGTTTCCTTGCTCGGATCTGCTTCACATTCCACACACACATTGCTCCAATGGTCCTCTACCGCCCTGTGGCAAATCCACATTCGTCCCTCCCCCGCTAAGCCCAGGGTCAAGGTCACAGACTTGGTGCGTTCGAAACCTTAACGCTCGGGTAAATGGCTTATAATTTCTGTTTCCTTGCTCGGATCTGCTTCACATTTCACACACGCATTGCTCCAATGTTCCTCTCCCGCCCTGTGACAAATCCACATTCGTCCCGCCCCCGCTAACCCCAGGGTCAAGGTCATAGACTTGGTGCGTTCGAAACCTTAACGCTGGGTAAATGGCTTATAATTTCTGTTTCCTTACTCGGATCTGCTTCACATTTCACACACGCATTGCTCCAATGAACCTCCACCGCCCTGTGACAAATCCACATTCGTCCCGCCCACACTAAGCCTCCGGTCAAGGTCACAGACTTGGTGCGTTTGAAAACTTAACGCTCGGGTAAATGTCTTGTAATTTGTGTTTCCTTACTTGGATCTGCTTCACATTTCACACACGCATTGCTCCAATGGTCCTCTGTCACCTTGTGACAAATCCACATTTGTCCCGCCCGCACTAAGCCCATGGTCAAGGTCACAGACTTGGTGCGTTCGAAACCTTAACGCTCGGGTAAATGGCAAGGGGGTCATATAGTTTTACCGGCGTCCGTACGTACGTACGTAACGTACGTAACTCACGTAACGTACGTAACGTCCGTACGTCCCGAAACCTTAACGCTCGGGTAAATGGCTTATAATTTCTGTTTCCTTGCTCGGATCTGCTTCACATTTCACACACGCATTGCTCCAATGGTCCTCTACCGCCCTGTGACAAATCCACATTCGTCCCTCCCCCGCTAAGCCCAGGGTTAAGGTCACAGACTTGCTGCGTTCGAAGAAAAAAAATGAAATCTATATGGAAATTTAACATGGGCCGAGGAGAGGGTGAAGACTGGCGACAAACAATTTCTACAGATTGTGAAATTCAATTATTGCGAATGCAGAAACATTTGAGCCAGGATCTGACAAAACCAGTTTTATCGCTTCGCCGTCATTTTCCAAAAAAAAACGATTTCGAGAAATTGCCATATTTTCTGTAAATGACGTCAAAAGTTGGCGAAAATTACAGAGCAGATGCGATAATATATTACGCATTTTATCTATATTTTTTGTCAGCGTTCAACGTCTTTTGCAGAAAATTGCACATATTTTCAAAACTTATTTTGTAACATTACAGCGAAGCGATAAGACCGGTTTTCTCAGACACTGTCTCATTTATAATTTAATCATGGGATTGTGCCTGTATCTCTCTCAGTTTCAGTGTCCATGCTGTCTCCGAACAATTGCTCAATGAATTGGGTGTCAATTTTTTCATCATTTCTTCTTGCGCATCCATCCAAAATGAGATCAAAATTTGACATTTTCCAGCCTTTTGTCTGTGTTTACAGTCAGTTTGCTGACAAGGCAGATAGAGCTTGATCTGCGTCATTAGGTGTTTACTTTCGAGTGAGAGTTTTCGCATTTCATAGCCATTTTGGACATCGTCATTTACTACATACTCTGATCTACATTGTGGGGGATGAATAACAACGCAATTCAGGCCAAATAAATACAATAAATCACTCTAAAATATTGATTTAAGTCAGCTGTTAGAAATGTGTTGCAATCGTTGTGTTTTATACGACGAGAGGTCATGTTAAAGTAGTTCCGAAATTCGGTACTCATTCATTATACATTCCTGTTGAGAGGTGAAAGGTGAGAAAATGTAGCAAGAGTGCAGCTGGTGCCCGGCGACATTGAAATAAAATGAGTTCCAGCGACAGAAATCAAAGTTTATTGGGCTAATTTGAAATGTATATTTGGTCAGTAGCGAATATAGATGCCATTTATTCGACCCCGTTTATTGGGTTACTTTAGACACTGGTTGCGGTATAAATAAAAAAAAGGTCATAACATGGACAAGCACAATGTACTGACCATATAGAAAGCCTGGCAAATAAATTACATATGTCAGTCATAGCAAACTATTTCAGGCCGGAAGAAACTACCAGTATAAGTGTAACAATTTTATCAGAGTGGCGTAATTAATCATGTTAATCTGAACACATTGGCATTCTATCCATTAATCGAATAATTGACTTATTAAAGTTCAAATACACTAAAATGACGCCGACATAGTATTACAAATGACAAAGCTCTGTCAGCTATTAAATAGGAACAGTTCTAATCAGTGGCAATAACATCAGCTGCTTTTGTGGTACCCCAACTAGATCATATAGAACAATATAAGTTGGCATCCACTCTAAGTGTATTTACAGCAGAGCTTATTGCCATAGAAAAGGCCCTTATATGCAACCTTACGCTAAATGACTACAAAAACACAGTAAGTATAACAGATTCATTAAGCTCTGTTCAAGCTATTAATTCAGGTACATCTAAAACGAGACCCGACAAAATACATGACATTAAGACACTACTAAGCAGAACAGTGGAACAGGGCAAGCTTATACATATAGACTGGGTCCCTTCCCATATTGGAATACCCGGTAATGAAGAAGCAGATCGCGCGGCTGCTTCAGCACATTTGACAGGCACTGATGAATTAACACTACCTACTCATAGAGAAATATATTCTGTTATTAGCAAACAATCAAGATACAAATGGCAAACACGTTGGAATAACATTCATGAAAGTAAGCACGGTGGGCACATACTGCAATCAATGATTCCCACAATCCCAGTTACGTGTAAATTATACAGTAAGGATAGGCGGGCAGACAGAATAATCACACGACTTAGATTAGGCAGAAATGGTATAAAGGCAAATCGTTATCCACAGGGCAGCAATATTGATATAGATATAAACTGTAGTCAGTGCGATGAAGACGAAATAGAAGAACTGGACCACTATTTCTTCTTCTGTCCAACGCATGAATCAGCAAGAAAAGATTTAGCCGCTGTTTGCTTAAAAAATAATATATATCGTCCCCATATAATTTAATATTCCCCCTAAAGAATGTGAAACGGAAATACACTTAGCTGTACTAAAATACATTAAGGCGACAGAATACTGGAATAAAATATAACATAATACCGCTGCTCCAAAAATATAAAAAATAATAATAATAAATTCTGCACAATTAAATAATATAATGAATCATACTTCAAAATACAATACATGTACACATGTATACACCGGTACTAAGGGTAGGAACAAAATAAAAATACGATGGAGTTGTCCTAGCTAAGTTATGTCCGTGACACTAGGCCCCATTGTCTCCTTCCCAGATATGAAAACTACTGTAAATATCGTCACTGGTTGACAATGTTGCAAGATCCATGTACGCAGCTTATGTTTACAATTAGGATGTATATACATGTAGTTAACGTTAACGTGTATTAGGTGGGGTGCGGTAGCCCAACACAATCAGAACCAAATCTCAAAACATAGCAACATATAACTAATATAAATATAAGACAAGTGATCCACCAATGGGTCTGTACTCGATCGGAACTGGCCTGGGAAAGTATCTCTGGTATGGATTGCCTTATCGAGGATTAGTACTGGGAAATTAACGAGACGATATGTACATGCTCGTGTAGTTAAACTAAATAAATTAAGACAAACCCAATTAGTATCAGGCTGTAAACATAAATATAAGACAAGTGATCTATTACATGTATTAGGTGGGGTGCGGTAGCCCAACCCAATCAGAACCCAATCTCCAAACATAACAACATATAGGTTGTATATATGTTATATCATCAATACATGTACATTGAAACAATGTATTTAGTGCTCATCCTTTCCCAATAACATTACATGTGAATTTAATGTTGTTTTTTTAGAATCTTAAGTTAAATGTGCCTGTATTCGGGAGGTATATAAATGTACGTATACATGTATGTTTCGTGTGAGGCATTATACTTTGGTATGCGGACGCCGAGAACCCGATACGTGGGAGCTTCACCTGGGCCAGAAGCTGGCACTGTGTACCACTGTTGATTGTTTCGGATGATACCAACGAATGTGAAAGTGCAACAATGAATACATGTGTACATGTACTTCACGTGTACAGGCTCATGTGGGCTAAAACATGAAGTTAAACTAAATAAATTAAGACAAACCCAATCTGAAAAAGTCTATTACATATTAGTATCGGCCAATACTGGCGACCGCACCCTATATTTTTTTTTTTTTTTTTTTTTTTTTTTACTTCTTCCACAGAGGTTAATAATGGCAGCCAATCGCCTCCTGTTTAACCCTTAATCATGTTCTCTTGTTTTAAAAGATATGTTGTAGAACCAAATGGATATCGTTGCGGTGTGGCCGGGCGCCGGGCACGGAGTGAAAGTAGCTGATGCCGTCATTTGGACCGGCAGTAAAGAGCCGGCATTGGTCCCCGGTAGCTGTTCGATCACAGCTCTGCACCTCTACACCGACGTATGTGAAGTTGTCATTACTTGCCGGAGGAGGTGGTTTTTCCCCGGGTACTCCGGTTTCCCCACCATTCATCTCACGGAGTAATGCAGAATAGACCGGAATTGGCCGGCCGCATTACTCTTATTAAACATTATTGACTGTAATATGCATCGTCTGAAATCAAATTTAACATATTGGACCATGACCGGCGGTATGGTATGGGCCACTCACTAATATATGGGAAATTGCTATACCGCCGTGTATTATCTTCTCTTTTTCTTTCGTCTTCAGAATATGTGAAACACATTGTCATATAACCAAATAGTAACAGATAAACGCCACACCTGAACTCGAATAATTGCAAATCGTACATAACGATTAGCCGCGAAATGACAGTAGCTGGGCCCGAAAACATATTACATCATACTTTGCATAACCAAATATCGATCATTCCCGGCCTGATATGTTATGCCCTGACCAATCGTCAAATATCATCATTATATAGGATAACACTGTTACGGCTGAGTCTCCATATATCACATGCACTCACACTCAGCCTTTTTCACGGTCTTACATACCGGCTTCGTGCGATAGGAGAATGAACTAGCTAGGTTAAATTAACCGCCTCATTGCCTCCTTCATTTAATGCACATATTTCGACTGTATGGCAGATATTAGTAAATTCGGAAACAAACGGGCCAACGGTCATTGACCTGCCACTTTTGGGTTCAAATGCCCGGGTTTGGAAGGTCCTCGAGCCAATTCCTACCCTTAAATATAAGATAAAAAAAATAAATAAAAAAATCAGTGGCAAAATTGTACAATACCTGATATTCTTCGTCTTCGGGCGCCGGTATCGCTTTCAGGATTTTCCAGCCGTTGCGTATTAAATCAAACAAGTAATAACTATTAACTATTAAGAAATAAGTATTAATAAATAACAAATAAGTATTAATAAAATAAGTATTAATAAATAACAAATAAGAAATAATTCATAAGTAATAACAAGGAATGAGACATCAGGGCTTCCGTACAATTGCGAATATTGTTGCACCACTGCCGGTGCTAATCTTGCCAATATTTGAATTTATTTCTATTTCAAACTACATGTACTTGAATATAGAGAATAGTAGGTTAGTGCCGTGAATGGGAAAAAATATCTGGCAAGGCTCAGGAAACGGGATGGGCGAGGCTCTGCCGAGCACATCCCGTTTCCGAGCCGCGCCAGATATTTTTTCCCATTCACGGCACTAACCTACTATTCTATTTATCCCGTCAACACCTACAAATGGCTGTAAAATGCAAAAATAGTATAGACTGGATATCAAAACTGTTTCACGGCATCGTGTTTCACGGCACATACGCACTGTGTTGACGGGATAAATTGTGCTTGAAAGCAATCAGCTTGTTCGGTTGGGCCTGAGCTCAGACTCAGTCAATCAAACTGCTTGATTGTGAGTTGAAATCGCCAATATATTGTAATGGAACCATCAGTTCCATTTCAGTAGATTCGGCCATCATGGTCAGACACAGATATTCACTATTTACACAACAGGCTCCAGCATGTCAAATATGCATATATCCTTTATTATTAGTACACGGAAGTGTTGTAAAGGATCATAGTTGTAGTGTGCCATCCCGGAGACTGTATGAACCAGTGGACGGCCGCATATTATTATGAGTGTTGCCGACTATTGGTCATCACGAGTACTGGTACTGTATATCAAATTGACACCAGACATTTCGACATTGAAGCAGATATCTTTCTTGTGTCTGACAATGACTGCTTTAATCTTATATTATATTGTTGCTTATTCATTTCTGATGCTGGAAAGTAATGGCTTGCACGCTATTTGTTCATATTGGGGTGTACTAGAGACGAGTTTGGGGAGCTGGGTGTTATGATTTTCCACAGAGTTCACTGCGTATTTTCGTACCTATTTTCGTGCGAGCAGCCTATTGTAAGGGGTTTCAACCAATAATTCATGTATCACTACAATAGTCTGATCCATAGCGATCGGCCACATTAGCGCCCGCACCGATTATCTGGTCACTAGTCTAGGGGACATGTTTATTTGTGTGATTTTGATGGCTGTATTTTGTTTCTTTGGGATGGCAGACATTTTTCATTTAGCGTCTCTGGTTACCGAGTGCTGATTGGTTAAAGCTATATTTGCAGCGGGAAATTTGATTGGGGCTCGCACGGCTGCTGCTCGCATCTCGTCTATATAAAGGAGGCGAGCTGCGCAGATCATTAACTAACTTGTCAGTCGACTGACCCACTCATATTGTCAGTAACCGCTAGTGACCTATTGTCGACTCAGATAACCAGTTAGTTCCCGTCACGCTGAATAACTTAGTACTCTGTCACATAGTAGTATTAGTTAAGTTCATTTGAGCCATCCTGACACGAGGCTCTTGCATTAATAAATAAGTATGAGTTCAGACGCTCGTCGTTGTTAACTTCAAATCCAGATAGACAGTAATAACACTACCGTGCTGCCAACCAGGGCCGGGGTGTTGGTTACAAATAGTGTCAGCAAGTGCGATGTTTATTACGCGAACATAAAAGAACTCACGCCTACCGTTATTATTCATTAATTTTGGAAATATTATTCAGCGTGGCGGTAAATTTACCGATCAAAACCGAAAGTACATGTAACAAGAAATTAGCCACAACGGTGTTATACAAATGTGACGAAAACAGATGTAACAAGAAATTAGCAACAACGATGTTGTGATATGACATAAATAGGTGATATAACAAGAAATTAGCATCAAGTGCGTTGAAAAATAAAACAGCACAAACATAGAACATTATTGTAAATTTATTATACAAGAATAAGTTCATAGAGAAGGGACACACAACATTTATTCAAACAGATTTCATTACAACAATAAGAAAATTTACTGGGGAAATGTCTGATTCCAACTCTGAAGTAGAGATGAACATGATGGAGAATGGACAGGGCGGTCAAAGTGATTATTCCAGTAATTCGCAACACAAACTTTCCAGTGGCAATTCAGGTGATGATGGACTCACTGACTATTCCAGACATAGTTGTTACATAACACCGGATTTGGACTTTGCTAAAGATTACCATTATGATATATGTAATGGGGCACCTACTATGGAACCACAAACCTACTCGGGCGATGAAGATTGGGAATCATTCATTCATAATTTTGAGGTGTGTGCACAACTTGGTCACTGGAGGCCAAAAACCAAGGCACTAACCCTTTTGGGAGGCCAAAAACCAAGGCACTAACCCTTTTGGCATGTATGAGGGGACAGGCACCACTCTATCTGCTGAATATACTGGATAGTGTATAGGCCACGTATGCCACACTCGTCGACAAACTGGAAAGACGATTCAATGGTTTCAAACAAGGGCCATTTTGGGCGTCTCAGCTAGAAAATCGTTCACGGAAACCAGGTGAATCCATTGCTGAATTTGGAGACGATGTAAGGCGGCTGACCCGGAAGGCCTACGGAAACCTGGGCACAGAGGCACATGATATACTTGGGATGCAGCAACTTCTGAAATCAGCACCAGGAGATCTGAAATACCAATGCCTTTTACAGGGATGTAAGACAGTGGAGAGCGCCGTGGAAGTAATCCAGATGTACGAGTACCTCTACTGTGTTCCTGAACCACAGACGACCGTCGAATCCACCATTAAAATGGTGAATGTAAAACCGACATATCAGCAGGATGAAGAATTACAGTTCTTCCAACAAATGGAGCACTCACTAGATCAGATTAATCACCGACTGGATAGATTGGAGAAGACCAATGCAGACATTTTGAGGCGATTACCACAACGCTGGGGAGCACCAAAACAATGGCAGCAAAGATTTCCGCGTCGATCAGGGCCTCCCACCTGTTTCGGTTGTCACTTACCAGGACATTTCATCCGGGATTGTCCGAGTAATCGGCATGACAATCAAGGACTACATGAAGTGGCAGAATCACCATTATCGTCCTCTCATATACGATTAATGGCAACGGAAGATCAATGTAGTAGTATCCAACACGCCGTGGTGGAATCAGTAGGTGACCAATTTCTAGATCGAGCAGCAATACTCGATATGGGGACTGCTGAACTGCCATCACCAACCTGCACAGTGATGGAGAGGGAAAAACTGGCTGAGAATACTCCGAGGGTGACGTCAGAGCACCCTCCGACAGTCAACATGGCAGCATCGAGAAGTTCATCAACCTGCGGTATGGTGATGTCAGAAGTCCCATCAACTGCCGACGTGGAGACTTCGGAACCAAAGTCGATATCCGAAATGTTAGCGTCCAGGGAGCTATCGACAGCAGATGTCCGAGAAATAACGGGATCTTAGCAATATGGTACATTTGCAGATAAACCGATACAGAACCAAGGCTGGTTGAACGGTTGGCAAGCCAGTGATCTTAGAAATTCCCAAATGCAGTATGAATACATGGGGACTAAAAGTAGTCAGTTTGGGTCACAACAAAAACCGCCATGGACGTAGTGGAATTTGCTAGGACTGATCGATATGTATATTTGTATGAAAAGGACATGTATAGTTGACTTTATTGATTTGCTATATTTCAATGTTTAATTTATTTAAGAACGGTTCCAGTAACCGCATAATAGTAGACAAGGCTGTGCATTAGGATAATGGCTTGGCATGTAAAGTAATGAAGGATGTTCTACAGAAGGTGGCATTTATAACATGGGTAATTAATGTAAAATGTAGTCATAACTGGAGGCAGGCGTTTGTATTACAATGTACACGTAATGGGCAGGGGTGGCTCCACATTGGAAATTGTATACGGAGTAGCTAGCGATGCACTATTAGGGACTAGTATTATGGTGTTAAAGTTTTCGTTTATATTTGGGCTATGATGATGATGATGATAATAGTTGAGTGAGGCTAATTACCTGCTTACAAGGAAGTGAGCATGGCGAGCTAATCTAAGGGTCCTGTGTGTTGATACTGGTGTCAACACTTTTTTATTTTATTTGTTAGAGTATGCCATATGTTGGGGCTATTGTGATTCGCTAGCGTGGGCATGTCGAATGTGGAATGTCCTCTGTGTGCATTACCTGAACTGTGTAATGTTAATATGTAATTTAAATTACCTACAACAGCGAAATGTGAAAGATCCTACATTAATGTGTACACGTTAAAAATGGCCACCTTCGGAGAACAGAAACTATGAGGTGAAGATGATGTCCCATGCATTGACAATTGAATAGAACTGGGAAAATTATAACATGGCTAGGGTAATCATGAATCATTTAAAGTGGATTTATGCAAACGATTCAGATGCAACATGTTGTCCGTATGTACTTACACAAACGCACAACGTGGAAGTTGTGCAGAGTTTAAGGTGGGGGGAATGTAATGGAACCATCAGTTCCATTTCAGTAGATTCGGCCATCATGGTCAGACACAGATATTCACTATTTACACAACAGGCCAGCATGTCAAATATGCATATATCCTTTATTATTAGTACACGGAAGTGTTGTAAAGGATCATAGTTGTAGTGTGCCATCCCGGAGACTGTATGAACCAGTGGACGGCCGGGCATATTATTATGAGTGTTGCCGACTATTGGTCATCAGAGTACTGGTACTGTGTATCAAATTGACACCAGACATTTCGACATTGAAGCAGATATCTTTCTTGTGTCTGACAATGACTGCTTTAATCTTATATCATATTGTTGCTTATTTATTTCTGATGCTGGAAAGTAATGGCTTGCACGCTATTTGTTCATATTGGGTGTACTAGAGACGAGTTTGGGGAGCTGGGTGTTATGATTTTCCACAGAATTCACTGCGTATTTTCGTACCTATTTTCGTGCGAGCAGCCTATTGTAAGGGGTTTCAACCAATAATTTATGTATCACTACAATAGTCTGATCCATAGCGATCGGCCACATTAGCGCCCGCACCGATTATCTGGTCACTAGTCTAGGGGACATGTTTATTTGTGTGATTTTGTTGGCTGTATTTTGTTTCTTTGGGATGGCAGACATTTTTCATTTAGCGTCTCTGGTTACCGAGTGCTGATTGGTTAAAGCTATATTTGCAGCGGGAAATTTGATTGGGGCTCGCACGGCTGATGCTCGCATCTCGTCTATATAAAGGAGGCGAGCTGCGCAAATCATTAACTAACTTGTCAGTCGACTGACCCACTCATATTGTCAGTAACCGCTAGTGACCTATTGTCGACTCAGATAACCAGTTAGTTCCCGTCACGCTGAATAACTTAGTACTCTGTCACATAGTAGTATTAGTTAAGTTCATTTGAGCCATCCTGACACGAGGCTCTTGCATTAATAAATAAGTATGAGTTCAGACGCTAGTCGTTGTTAACTTCAAATCCAGGTAGACAGTAATAACACTACCGTGCTGCCAACCAGGGCCGGGGTGTTGGTTACAATATGTTTAGAAACGTTGACATCAAAATGTCAAAAGTCGAAAAGTGGGAGATAATCCATGATTGGGGGTAGAACAAAAAATCGAAATTAACTTTGAAATTATTTTGAAAGTGAATGAGAATGAGTTGTCGTGCAAATTAATGCGCTTGGTCATGTGTTTGTCATGGCTCTAGAACCGATTTAAAGGTACATACTCACTCATTAAAGGTACATACCCACTCAGTAGGCACATAATGTTCTTTATATGAATTAAATAAGAATACAATTGTGTCACTATTCCACCAGTTCAAAACATTACGAGTGGCCGATATACATGTATAATCATGTAGTAATATTTATTTTACTGATAGTGACGCGCGGTGGTATCATGCTATTTTCATATGCAAATGCGTCACGAAAGTTTTTAATTATTTATACTAATTAAATGTGTCACCTGAAAACCTAATATCTTCAACAGATTATAAAGTATGATAATTACACATTGACAAATAAGTACAGAGCATAAATAGTAATGTCCGTTAACAATTTAACGAAACACGGTTATCGCCCCTGATATCAGCGTGAAAATTTACTTCTGATATAACATGTTTAATAATGTAAATCACTCCGTGTGGTAATGGTGAATGCATGTTTATTTTGCAAGTAAATGTCTCTGATATAAAGAACATTTTTTGCCTACCGAGTGGGTATGTGCCTTTAAGTATCGGACTTCAGGAATCTAAGCGAAAGCATCAATATTGTGGCAGCTAATTTTGTAACTGAATGTATATTATGGAACTTCAATTGTCTGCCTGTGTCCTCAAACTAGTGACAGCTGCAATCCCTAAACGGTGTATGCTTTCACGACGATAAATATGTGGCTGTGACTATATAAATGGGGTTAATGGCATTTGCGACCAGTGTAGCTCCAGATCAGCCTGCGCATCCGCGCAGTCTTATCAGGAACTGCACTGATCGAAATTCAATTAGCGAAACACCTGTTATACTTCTAGCAAACTGTATATACGGCTGTGACTGGAGAAATGGGGCTTATGGGATTTGTGCCCAGTGTAGCCCATGATCACACTCCTGTAGCCTGTTAGTAATCTATATTGCTCATTAGAAGCATGACGGTGTCTCATTGATGCAATGGCGAACAGTGCAGATCCTGATCAGAATGTGCGGATGCACAGTCTGATCTGGATCTACACTGGTCTCAAAACCAATAAGCCCCATTTCTCCAGTCACAGCCGCATATATCCTAATCAGGTTCCCAGGTGTGCGCTAGCAGACCATGTGATAGACTGACTATAAATACCATAAGCCCCATTTCTCCAGTCACAGCCACATAGTATACGTCACGAGCACCTGCTAATTAGGCTCACTTCCACCTACATTTTGTTCCTAAATATTTCAGCAAATACGGCAAAATTTCGATGCGATAATTAAAGCCTATCACATACTGGTGACGCTAGTCTAATGACTTTACATGTACCCATCCACGAGTTATCTGCAGACAGGGGCGGGGGTGGGGGTTGCAACCCCGGAGTTTACATAGCTCTAAACTGCTTTGAACAAGTCATATGGTGTCCACAGTTTACCACCAGTCCGAGTCCGAATTTAAATGCCGTAAAACACAGGAAAGTGCATTTCCGGACATCTAGATTTCTAGGGGAGCTCGAAAATAGGACAAGTTCCCCAAATGCTGGATCCGCCCCTGGCAGCACACTTTCCGATTGTATTCTGAGAAATAACGGAACGTGTCGATTGATATTGCTCCAGATTGAAATTGAATGACTATATGCACTCTATACAGACTAAATGCTTTTCATACTACAGTAAACGCAGCAGCTCAATTGTTGTATTATTTATATTTACCTTGCATGTTAGTGATAGTTTCAAAAATGTAAATTGCCAAATATGGCGCTAAAAATAAACATCATCGTGTTTTACATCATTTAGTCGCCATTCATGGAACACTGACGCTGCCTGTCAATAGCGTGACGTTATTGACAACGTCGTTGAAATTAATAGCGTCAAACAAACTTTAAAGGTACATACCCACTCAGTAGGCACAAAATGTTCTTTATAGGAATTAAACAAGTGTATAATTGTGTCACTATTCCGCCAGTTCTAAAAATTACGAGTACCCGTTATTCATATTCAGATATAATCATTTAGTAATCTTTATTTTGCTGATAGTGACGCGCGTTGGTATCATTGCACATCAACAAATAAATACAGAGAATAAATAGTAATGTCCGTTAACATTTTAAGGAAACACGGTTATCACCCCTGATATCAGTGTGGAAATTTAAGTCTGATATAAAATATATATCAATGCCAATCAATACGTGGGGTAATGGTGAAAGAATGTTTATTTTGCCAGAAATGTTCATATCTACAGAATATACAAAACTATCTGTCTCCCTATAGTATAACCTACTGAGTGGGCATGCACCTTTAACCAATCAACAACGTCGCGCGACGTCACGTGGGGCTAATGCAATTCATTGGGATATAAACGCAATACATTGAATGGGCGTTTCCATTATTAATTTATGAAAGGGGGGGTGGGGGGGGGCGGGGTCAACTTCAAGCTTAATTAACATGCGGCACGAAAGTGGCGCAATGGGCACAGTGTGGCATTGGTCCACCCACCAAACACGTGTATTGTCATATGGAACGCTAGCCTAGTTAGTTTTCAGTATTATAACAAAACAATTCCAGCGATTTCAAATACAATATTTCCCCAGGCTACATGTATAGGTTAGTCCAGACAATCGATACAACTCTACAAGTAATCTAGTTTTCTGTTTTAGCACTTATAAGCATATCTAAGACCGAGTGCCTTGAAGGATCGGTGATCTGGGGATGGGTAATGGAGATAATTCAAGGTGCATGCTCACGTGATTACAACAACAACAACGTCGCCCAGTCCAAAGTAAGTATTATTTGATATGTTCCTTAATATGCAACGGATTTTGATGAAATATGGCGCAGCAAACGCGTCTTCATGAGATGCATTTGGTGGTCCAGGGAGTTCGGCACAGACTTATGTCGTTTTTGCAAAGAATCGATTTCCTTGTCGGACACACGGAAATCGATTCTTCGCAAAAACGACAGAAGTTTGGGGAAAAATACAGAGACCACCAAATGCAGCTTAACAAGTCGCGTTTGATGCGCCATATTTCATCAAAATCCGTTACATAATAAGGACAATATAAAAGAATACGTACTTTGAATCGGATGGATTCTGGAAGTTTCAGTACTTGTTGTTGTTGTTAGTAACACGTGATCATACACCTTGTAATTGGTTTAAAGACTCGGCGTATCAGATATTCAGATATGAGTAAAATGTGATGAAACGGAATAGGAAAACAATATTTAATTGTTGATTTGCATCGAATTTCTGAACCAAATTGTTTTCGTAACGACGGTAGCCTGGAAATAAAATAGGGATTGGTACATAATTGCAATGTTTTATTTAATTAACCCTTTCAACACCACAGCCCTGTATAGTGGTATTGACAAACAGTGTAGATCCAGATGAGCCGGCTCGTGACGAGCCGTCTCATCAGGATCTGTACTTTTTGCAAGTAATTTTCATATTTGTGAGAGCAAAAACACCCCGTTTTCATAAATGGGACTCTATTCTGCAAATCATTTTGTGACCATTGGATTGGTTGCAAAATTAACATATCAGAGTCCATTCCAGTTACTTAGGGGTGAACTGGTTAAGCTAGTGTCTGGAATGTAAACTTTGTAAATGTGGTACTAGTATTGTAAGTTCAAATCAAATAAATATGTTGTTCCACATATTGTTCAGACAGGTACAGTTATAAGGAAATGTATTGCAACATATCTCCCTGACAGTACATGTTGTGTTCAGTGGTACGTGCATATAACTGAATAGTTCGACCCGCCAAGGGAAAAGAGACCAGTTGGGCGAAAATTACGGATTTTGGGTTTTTCAATTTTCAAAATCTCAATTCTTTTCTGATTTCAAAATTATATACTTTGTGTTTGTTATGACAGCCTTAACATTCTTTAATTAAACTCCAAATACATGCATATTTACTAGTTTTAATGACGTTACGTCATGACGTCAACCTTATGTCAAACAATGACGTTGCATATTCGCGTCAGTAGGCAAGCTGCATCAGCTGATATATATATATATATTATATATAAAATAGTTTATTTGAGTAAACTACCATTTTGAAATACCGGATTTATTTCACGAGACACCTGGGAATTCGATAAAGAAACGAGTGTGGAATACGAGTTTCTTTGTTGGATTTACGCATGTCAATGGATATAAGATGGTGACATAGTGTAACCCACCCATAGTGTAACCTCACCCCTAGTGTAACCCCACCCCGAGTGTAACCCACCCCTAGTGTAACCCACCCCTACTGTGACCCCACCCCTAGTGTAACCCCACCCCTAGTGTAACCCACCCCTAGTGTAACCCACCCATAGTGTAACCCACCCCTAGTGTAACCCCACCCCTAGTGTAAACCCCACCCCTGGTGTAACCCCATCCCCAGTGTAACCCCACCCCTGGTGTAACCCCATCCCCAGTGTAACCCCACCCCTATTATAACCCCACCCGTAGTGAATCCCATCCATAGAGTACACAGTGTATCCTCACCCATAGTGTATCCCCACCCCTAGCGCAATACCACCCATAGTGTAATCCCACGCGCAGTGCAACACCACCCATAGTGTAACCTACCCATAGTGCAACCAACCCATAGTGTTTCCTCACCCCTAATGTAACCCACCCATAGTGTAACCCACCCATAGTGCAACCCCACCCATAGTGTCTCCTCACCCCTAATGTATCCCACCCCCAGTGTAACCCACCCATAGTGTAACCCACCCATAGTGCAACCCACCCATAGTGTTTCCTCACCCCTGGTGTATCCCACCCCTAGTGTAACCCACCCATAGTGTAACCACCACCAATAGTGTTTCCCCACCCTTAGTGTATCCCAACCACTAGTCTAACCCAATCCATAGTGTAACCCCACCCATAGTGTAACCCACCCATAATGTAACCCACCCATAGTGTAATCCTACCCATAGTGTATCCCAACCCCTAGTGTATCCCCACCCATAGTGTAACACCTCCCACAGTGCAACCCCACCGATAGTGCATCCCCACCCCTAGTGTAACCCACTCATCGTGTAAACCCAGACATGGTGTTTCCCAACCCCTAGTGTATCACCACCCATAGTGTAACCCACCCATAATGTAACACCACCCATAGTGTGTCCCCACCCCTGGCCTAGCTCCACCCATAGTGTAACCCCACCCCTAGTGCAACACCACCCATAGTGTATCACTCCCCCTAGTGTATCCTTACCCATAGTGTATCCCCACCCCTAGTGCAAATCTCACTCATAGTGTAACCTACCCCTAGTGCAACCCCACACATAGTGTATCCCCACCCCTAGTGTAACCCACCCATAGTGTCACCGCACCCATAGTGTAACCCCACCAATAGTGTGTCCCAACCTTAGTGTAACCCAGTCCATAGTGTAACACACCCATAGTTTAACCCACCCATAGTGTAACCCCACCCCTAGTGTATCCACACCCCTAGTGTATTCCCACCTATAGCGTATCCACACACCTAGTGTAACACCACTCATAGTGTATCCCCACCCGTAGTCTATCCCCACTCCTAGTGTAACCCTACCCCTAGTGTATCCCCACCTCTAGTGTATCCCCACCTCTAGTGTATCCACACCCCTTGTGTAACCCAACCCATGGTGTATCCCATCCCTAGTCTAACTCCACCCCTCGTGTATCCCACCCCTGGTGTAACCCCACCCATAGTGTATCCCCACCACTGGTGTAACCCCACCCATACTGTATCCCCACCCCTAGTGTAATTCAATCCCTAGTGTATCCCACTCCTAGTGTAACTCAACCTCTAGTGTATCCCACCCCAGGTGTAATCCCACCCATAGTGTATCCCCACCCCTAGTGTAACCCCACCCATAGTGTATCCCCACCCCTAGTGTAACCTCACCCTTAGTGTAACCCCACGCCTAGTGTATCTCCACCCATAGTGTAACCTCACCCATATTGTATCCCCATCCCTAATGTAATTACATCTCTTGTGTATCCCACCTTTAGTGTAACCCCACCCATAGTGTATCATCACCCTAGTGTAACCCACACATAGTGTATCCACACCCCTAGTGTAACCCCACCCATAGTGTAACCCAACCCATAGTGTAACCCCACACATAGTGTATCCCCACCCCTAGTGTAACCCCACCCCTAGTGTAACCCCACCCATAGTGTATCACCACGCCTAGTGTATCTCCACCCATGTTGTAACCCCTCCCCTAGTGTATCTCCACCCACAATGCATCCCAACCTATAGTGTAACCCACCCATAGTTTAACCCCACCCATAGTGTTTCCCCACCCCTAGTGTTACTCCACCCCTAGTGTATCCCACCCCTAGTGTAACCCCACCCATAGTGTAACACATAGTGTATCCCACCCCCCCCTAGTGTAAACCCATCCATGTGTAACCCCACACATAGTGTATCCCCACCCATAGTGTATCCCCACCCCTAGTGTATCTCCACCCCTAATGTATCCCACCCCAAGTGTATATCCACCCCAAGTGTATCCCACCCCTGGTGTATTCCCATCCATAGTGTTTTCCCACCCCTGATGTAACCCCACCCATAGTGTATACCCGCCCCTAGTGTATCCCACCCCTAGTGTAACCCCGGTTACAGTAGGGGCGGCTGAACAGTCTGGAGTTATATATTGAAGTCATTGTCATGTAGGTGATAAAACGCCGATGAAAACAACACGTTGATTAGATGTTCTATAAATACCGCGAAACATTAAAGTTGAAAACAACATTATTATATAATGAGAGTTATAATGAGACAATTTACACGCAATTACTTGTGGCGTTCCCGTTATCACGGTTATTATTCAATAGTAAATGGGTTCACATTGTGCTGAGTAATGTGCGTTGTTAAATTAAATAGAAATTTGTATGACGTAATTAGCAAGATCATAGTGACAATCAACGTCGTTGAAATAGAGAATATTAGGTTAGTGCCGTGAATGGGAAAAAATATCCGCAAGGCTCAATACTTTCTTTATTTCTCATCAGAAGTATATGTTGTGACACTCATTTGAACCGTCTCGCCGAGACGGTTCAAATGAGTGGTCACAACATATATTTTGGTTCAGAAATAAGGAAAATAGATAGAGAATAGTAGGTTAGTGCCGTGAATAGGAACAAATATCTGGCAAGGCTCAGGAAACGGGATGGGCGAGGCTCTGCCGAGCACATCCCGTTTCCGTGCCGCGCCAGATATTGTTTCCCATTCACGGCACTAACCTACTATTCTATTTATCCCGTCAACACCTACAAATGGCTGTAAAATGCAAAACTAGTATTGACTGGATATCAAAAATGTTTCACGGCACCGTGTTTCACGGCACATATGCACTGTGTTGACGGGATAATACGCATACAAGTACGAGGGTCGTTCAAAAAGTTTCGATACTGAGGCTGTAACATTTGAATGTTCATACACACAACGTTCATATTTCGACACACATAATTATCTGCAACATACTCAATGTGTAACTTGTTTGCCATTCCGATATACACTTCTTACATTTATAGATGTCAATCATGTAGCAAAATAAACTATTCCTGATAAATATAATATCATGCAAGCGTATTATGATATCAAGTTATCAGGCTCGACTCGGGAACGGTATGAATTAGCCTACTCGTTTCCTACCCTTGCCTGATATACATGATATTAAACGACGGTAGCCTGGAACACCACCGGCTGCGCCAATCTTGCCAATATTTGAATTTATGTTTATTTCAAAATACTTGTATATTGCGCATGAAACCAAGCAGAGTGATTGGTTGAGCATGAGCTGTGCTACAGCTCAGGCTCAGCCAATCAAACTGCTTGATTGCGAATTGAGATTGCCAATATATGTTCAGAAACGTTGACACCCGGGCAAGATTAACGCAAGATTATTCTCTACACGTATTGTTGACCGACGGATGTCAATCAAACATCGTCACAAGTCTATAATTCCAGCTCAAAAATATTTACACAATTCCCTAACATTTGATTGGCCCGTAGCAAGTCTCTGTCCAAAATTTATATCCCAGTAAACTCCCACGCCGAACTACTTTCCGTAACCGTGAGGCGCAGTTAAAATAATTATTAAGAAAACGGAAAATAAACACATTTTCTTGATGAATTTATTTCAAATGCTGGAATTATAAGCAATGAATGGCCTTTTTGTGGAATTTATCGGGGATATAAACTTGGAAAAATGTCGCGGGAATACTGGACGAGGCCTTCCGGCCTTCGTCCAGTATTCCTGCGACTTTTCCAAGTTTATACCCCGATAAATTCCACAAAAAAGGCCATTCATTCCTCTAGTGCCTGTTTGATCGTTTCCTAGCATTGCCTGATAAACTTGATATTAGACGACACTAGCCTGGTATTCTATTCATAGTTCCCGCATCAGTAACAGTTACTTCCCTTTGCTGGATACAGGTAAACACCGTCGGCCATTTTGGGGGCCAATATTCCATTAGGTCCTATTGGATGAATGTTTGTATGGCCCCTAACCCTATAACTATAGACAAATGTGCAAATCCCGTTTTCGGAATTATTAAAGTTTGCAGGCAACAACAAACAGTTGTCTTTCCATATATGACTTGGTTGAATAAAATATTTGTTTAATATGTTTAAGCGCTAAAATTCATATCGTATTTATGTTTAATCAATATCAAAATTGCTCCTATTTATTACATTTAGTTTTGCCCACAAAGATGGTGGACAAGGGAGACTACTCCATATCACATAGCTCTAATGTGACATGGAGTAGTCTCCTAGTATACACGCAGTGTTGACCGACGAACGTCAATCACACATCGTCATAAGCCTGTGTTTGTTTGATGGACACGTATGCTGCAGGGCGTATCTAAGTTCCTCCCGTCGCACCGGAAACACGCCGTGTGTATTGAAAAACATAGACAGCCCACGTGACGTATGACGTAGATATGCGGCTTGAATACCAAACCCACTGTAAGTCAGAACTAGATTATCACACAGTCGCAGAATCATATGATCAATTAATACGCGCTGAAACATGTTACACGCACTATTTTGTTCGCTCGATTTTACTGTATCAATATGCGCGATTTTACCAGCGGAATCAACGTTAACATACTTCTCTTTGAACAGAGCACGAGCGAGATTTTGCACGTCGTTACTGTCTGTTGCCACGAATATTCTGTAATCGTCCCGTTGCGCGAACTGGTTTAAATGTTTCCAGATTAGGTTTAGATCACCGAGTTTGTAACGTTCGCCGCGGTCGCCCAGGCGGAGGTGGAGACACGCGAGTTTGTTTCCATTCAACGTGTCTAGTATTCCAGTTAACACGTTATTAAATCTTGCTGTGTTCTGAAACAGGCCGTGATATACCACTCGAACAAAGTCACTATTATGAAGGCTGTATAACTGTGGGAAGTTCTTCGCTGTTACCGACAGTCTTCGGAATGAGTCCATCCAGTCCTGATTGGCTTTCATGAAGACGACGTCGGATTTATACAACACTGCGGGGTCCATGTCCTTCATTTGGATCAACAGCTTGATATTCACGTGGTCCTCCTTGTAGTCCACGTGCTCCGTGGTCAGGTTCTGTATGTCCCCCTGGTCCAGCCGCCAGTCGAGCAGATTCGGCGCCAGGTAACTCTCCAGGGCACAGGGGCTCGTGAACACAATAGCGAATCTTCGCTTGGACAAGACGGACATAATATACACCTGCAATATTCCCTTCATGCGATCACCCCACCCACCGCAGCTAGATTTACACACGTAGACGAGGAATTTACTGGAGTCCTGGTAGTTCGGGAATGTTCTAAACGTGTTCTCGTATTCATTCACATGCACAGGTATATCAGACTTTGAAAAACGTGGCTCAGAAGGCTCGAACATGTCGTATGGATCAATGGATTTATAACCTAACTTGAGGTTGGATATTTCCTCGTTTGTCAATGGTAAATACGCGTGCCGGTGAGTATCGCTCGTTGTTGATACATTACTGCGAGATCGCCGGCCGGGGGTAGACGAGTCGAAGCCCGGAATCCGGGTCTCGCACCGATAGCCCGGGAAGGTGGTCAGGAGCCGTATGATTGGAAATGCCGTCACAGCCACAAACGTCAGTCGAATCAGCAATTGCTGTGAACAAATATATAATATTTAATTATTTATGCGTGGCTGTGCCTCGAGACATGTGGCTTATGGGATTTGCGACCAGTGTAGCACCGGATGATAATGCAAATACATACCAGTTTACAGTAGTAAATGTGTAAATACATTCCAAAATACAGATGAATGTGATTAGTTTTAATATCAGTTTGAAATGAAGAAGCCGTACCGTACTGTAGTGGTGTAACTGTGTACAATATATCAATATAAGGTTCGAATATGACCAGCCGTGGGTAAACGTTTGCCGTGTCACAAGGCAACTGTAACCACACCCACGGCCTTGGGTTCAAACAGTTCGGAAACTTCCCTCGTGCCACGGCAAACGTTTACCCACAACTGGACATGGCCGAACGTTATTGTTATATTTCCAGGCGCGGATCCAGGATTTCGGGTTAGGGTGCGTAACTATTTTGCAGTACTTGACTATATTATCGAACGAGCTAAGCTCGTTCGATAATATCGTCAAGTATTGCAAAATAGTCGAGATAGCGCTAGGGGGGTCCGGAGGCATTCCCACCCGGAACATTTTGCAAATCTACATCGCATTTCTTGCGTTCTGGCGCATTTTGGAGCAAATATTGACACTGTCACAGTATGTCTAGACATGATTTTTGATTGAAAACGTTTCAATTTTGAAACAATAAGAAAACGACCGAAAAATGCATGGAATACATGGCACTTGGCATGAAACGTGCCTTGTAACTTGTAAACAATCTTTACTCGGCGAATTTTAGGGAGGGGGGGGGGGGCGTGCGCCGGGTCCGCCCCCCCCCCCCTGAATCCGCCCATGATTTCCGTCCGAAATGTAATTTGAGCATATATGCAGTTACTTTTCGCTACTTTGATAACCCGTTTCATTCAAACATATACATATTCCGGGGCCGCAGTGCACGTTTCAAATTTTCAGTGCGACCGTTGTGGACTAATCTGGTGACGCAATGGCGCGTTCTAGCAACGTCATTAGAAACATATGAATTACAGATGATAATGACACAATATATGTCGATCTTTAATTCGGCCGTCATCTTTTTGTTGGTGAGATATTGCTAAAACGTAGACAGTCAAAAAGTTATTATTTCTGAAATTGTCTTCAATGGGTGTATGTCCAGGTCACGTGTTTGCGTCATTGAGGAAATACATACTTAATTGAATTACAGTAGAAAGTCGCTAAACCGGACAACCAGACTGATGAGCCATTTGGCATTTGAGAGTTTGTGCTTTTTTTTTCACGAAAAATATTTACAAAATTCGTGATATTTTCAGTAAATGACGTCAGAAGTTGACGAATTTTCCAGAGCAAGTACGGAATGGAACATCCCTAAACCGGCCATCATGTGGACAGAGCAATATTTGCGAACACAAACAGTTTGCATATCATAACGATACCTACATACATGTAAGTCGCCAACATTTGACATTGTTTTAATGAATAACATGTATTGATGCCATGTTCTGTTAAAAATAACACGTGTACAAATTAAATGTGTAAAACATAGTTATTTCCATTCATAATGGCAAAAACAGGACGTTTTCCTCTGGTATGGCGTCATAATGTCGCATGCATTTATGCCAGCATTGTTGTGCGTGTATATTGGCGCCAATCAATGATGCGTGAAGAGAAAATATTCATGTATATACCAATGGTGTTACATACGGAGCCCCGCAGGGGACATGGATTTTTTGATTAATTCGTTCCCTCGAATTAATAATTCGTTCCCACGATATAACAATTCGTTCCATCGAATTAACAATTCGTTCCCACGGGAACGAATTGTTATTTCGTGGGAACGAATTGTTAAATCGAAAGAACGAATTGTTAATTCGTCGGAGCGAATTGTTAAATTGAGGGAAGCAATTGTTATTTCGTGGGAACGAATTGTTATTTCGTGGTAACGAATTAAAAAAAAAGAAGTCTACGTCGCGCGCTGGGATCCGTAATTAAATACGACAAAGAGAAAATATATGCATATATATATAGTGTTTAGAACGTATAGCATTTATCTCAAGCATCGTTTGCTAAGTGAAAGAAATATACGCAGATGGAATCAATTTCATATTTTCTAAACACTAGTGATATATTCTATATGTATACATTATACATGGGTTACACTAGCGGAGGCATAATTGAGACACGCTATGTGATTTTGTACCTTTGGACATCTGCGGAATTTCATTAAATACGTTTATAACATTTACAATATTTTTCATATATAAAGTCAAAACTTGGCAAACATCTCAGAGTATGTCAACTTTTGACGCCATTTACGGAAAATATTGTAAATTTTGTAAATATATTTCACGAAATTACGCAGAAGTCCGAAGGTACAAACTCACATGGCATGTCTCATATATAGAACCCACGAACATTCATCCTGTATCAGGGCGATGCCAGGAGATGATTCCAAAATGCATGGTGAGTGAAATGTAAAACGAAAATATGGCTGTGACTGGAGAAATGGGGCTTATGTGTTTCACGACGAGCGTAGATCCAGATCAGCCTGTGCTTCCCCAGTCTGATCAGGATCTGCACTGTTCGCGATTCCGCCAATGCTACACCCATCAGGCTTCCAGAAAGCAGCATAGATCGCTATCAGGCTACAGGAGTGCGCTATTTGACCAAGAGCAACACATCCCTTAAGCCTCATTTCTCCAGTCACAGCCACAGGTGTTATTTTATTTTGATTGACTATTGATATGTTATTGATGATCGCGTATTCTTATTCTTATGAAAGGCTATCTACATGAAGCATACACTGATGTCGCTTAAGCCGAAGTTTCTGTCTGTAACGCAGGGCGACTTAGTAAGTTGCCCTGCGTTACAGACAGAAACTTCGGGTTGTGTATGTTACGCGTAATTCGCGTTATGATGTCCCTATGCTGGTACCTGTATCACAGCACATTTAAGTCCGTATTCTTAAAGTTTACTCTCAACAGCTCCCGCTTGCAAGGATATACAACTCCTTTGTCAGAAGAACAAAATAATCCATTCGAGTTACCCCGCATGTGAGCGGCACGTGACCCTATATGAGTATCCATGGTGATCAACACGTGACAAACCCTTAGAATGTGTTCGTCCACGATGGTTTTAAATACCGCGGGGCAATGTTTTCCCGCTGTGACCACGTGACTGTCGATGGAAATTATTCTATCACGAAATACTTTCTCGGCGGATAGTTCGTGTGAGTTGTTAGTAACGGAAAAGTAGAACCTATTTCCTGGTCCCGCGTAGTGATATTCTAGATAAGAGAGTATGGGCTTCACATTTGTAGCATTCACGTATCCATGGAAGCACACTAATTGTTTGGCACCAACTTTTTCTGTCAACACGTTGTTTAATCTCTCAACGAATGTGTCCGATGGTAGCCGAAACAGGCCTGTATTCACCAGGCGAATGACGTCACTGTACGGCAGAATATGGAGCCATGGCATAACTGTGTATGTCTTATAATGGCGACGGATTTCATTAATCCAATCATTATTTTCGTGGAAATAAACGACATCAGATGGATACTTTTGATTTAAGTCTGTCATCTCCAAATCTCTCTTAAATAGCTGCAACTTATTTGGAAACCGCGTTTTGTCAGTGTTCTCGCGATCAATGGCGTGTATGACTATTTTTGAATTGGCGTCATCTTGCTCTTTCACTTCCCAGTCGTAGAGATTAGGTTTATACGCGGTGAATATGGAACATTCGTTTCCAGGGCGTATAGCAAACCGTCGATTGAATAAAACGGACAAGAGGTACGTCGATACCAGTCCGTACTCATACTCTCCTTCAGTCTCGCATTTCTTATCACAGGCGTACATAAACATACGATCGGAATTGTTATGTGACTGTTCCAAGTCAGGCATCAACTTGGCAAACATGTCTTCTAGTTCATTCGTCACGGAGCGTTGCTGTCGTATTCTATCAGCAATTGTTTCGTAGTCCCTGGTGAAGAATTCCACCGACGTTACCGCGATGTTATCGCAATTGGGTTGGTTGTTTATCGAACATAAGGTGGCCCAAATCACTATGATACTGTATAGTGTGAGTAAGCAGAGCTTCACGTGAACACGCGGCATCTGAAACAATCATAATATGAGACTCGTCATGCACCTTTAGAAGAACATGTGCGTTTATTTTATAAAATGTATTTACAGAGACTGTGATATTTTCTATAAGTGACGTCGAAAGGTGACGAAATAGAATTCCGCATTTGCTCTGAAAATTTCATCATCCTTCGACGTAATTTACAGAAAATATTGTAAATTTTGTAATCGCACATGTTCTCAGGTACGAATCACATGGCGCGGCTCATATTGCAACGTTTTAACAACTACACCGCCATGACGTGTATTACTTCGCTGTCGGCTCTTAAAATGCATTTAGTAGTATCATCCAGTAAACTTATGGTACATAGTGGAAACGTCCTTCGTAACAAAAAAAAAAATATGTGTTTCTCCAAACGTCTAATTAGTTTAACCAAATTAAATAATCTGTGTTTGTAATTAGCAAAACCGTACCTACGCGACCACGTGACTATGGGATAATTGTACTCACTATGTGAAAGGTGGATTGAAAAACAAATCGAATTGAGGCTGCCTGTGTAGCTACAGGCGCAACTCGGCTAATTGCAATTGATTCATTAAAAGCAGTGTGCTGGGAAACATTAGAAAAATAGATGAGTATGCTGTATATATGATTTGATTAGCTTATTTAACGCGTTCAACCTTACAGACCGCCAAGCCAACAATTGCAAACACTGTAGATCCAGATGATCATGAGCCGGCTACGAGCCGTCTCATCTGGATCTACAGTATGTTTCAATATTTTCAGATTAACTCACTCACATAAAGTGTAGCTTTTTTACTAAATGAAAACTACATTTCGCCTAATTATCTTGTAAATATCCTTTCGCCTGAAACAGACACCACTCGTTACAATCTGAGACATGTTGACAACTTACAAACCATACGATCCCGAACCACTGTCTATTATAACTCCTGTCTTCCCTCTTCAATCCGAGACTGGAACTCTATGCCAGAAAACACACGGAATGCTCCGTCACTTAGTTGTTTTAAAACCAAACTAAACAATCACAAGGTTCCAAGTTATTATTACAATGGTCGACTGCATATCAACGTAATACAAACACAACTTCGGACACAATGTAGTGTCCTTAACCCGTTCAACACCACATGCCTATATAATGGTATTGACAAAAAGTGTAGATCCAGATGAGCCGACTCGTGACGAGCCGTCTCATCAGGATCTGCACTTTTTGCTAGTAATTTTAAAATTGTTGTTAACAAAAACACCCCCTTTTCACAAATGAACTAGTCAGAAAATCATTCATCATGTGACGATGTATTGGTCTGGAAATCAACATATACAAATCCATTCCAGTTACCTAGGGGTGAAAAGATTAACCAACTGTATCTGCGGACAAGTTGAAGATGCCACTCACATTTTCTTCTTCTGTCCAAGATATAGAGACCGACTAACAGACGATATAATACAAGTTCACTGTCAACTGACCCTCCATACTATACTCTATGGTAATATACAACTGGACGATCATACTAATGAAGCATTATTTACATCATTAACTATGCACATAAATAACACAAGTCGCTTTTAAAACGGTATCTGCTAATGTACACCGCAACAACCGATATCACGAATTAATAATTCCAGCACAAAAATATTTACACAATTCCCTAACATTTGATTGGTCCGTAGCAAGTCTCTGTCCAAAATTTATATCCCAGTAAACTCCCATGCCGAACTACTTTCCGTAACCGTCGGGCGCAGTTAAAATAAACACATTTTCTTGATGAATTTATTTCAAATGCTGGAATTATAAGGAATGAATGGCCTTTTTGTGGAATTTATCGGGGATATAAACTTGGAAAAGTCGCGGGAATACTGGACGAGGCCTTCCGGCCTTCGTCCAGTATTCCCGCAACTTTTCCAAGTGTATACCCCGATAAATTCCACAAAGGCCATTCATTCCTATAATATGGGCGTGGGGTGGCTTGGTGTGCATACGTTTGTATGACCCCGGTCTCGGTAGAGACTGAGGTATCTAGTGTTTTAAATGTGTGTGTCCGTGTATCTGTGTGTCCGTGCGGCACATCAATATGTTTCCCGGAGTTTCTCAATTCTGTCATAGCTTCTTGTTTTCCCTTGATTGCTTTAATATTTCAATACATCATACTTGTGCACAAACACCACATATCCGGGTCCATACTGCTCTCAATATGACATTGACCATCACAATTCAGTGTCCTTATGAATGATTATCACTTTTATATATTTTCTTTCGAACTCCTGCAGTGGTATTTCTATTTCTGCTTCAATGTTTATTACTAGTACATATTATACTAGTAATAGTGTAACCTTCTAGTTAAGATCTGTAGCCCATTTCACCAACATTGCAAAGTATGCTTTTCTAGCAAAGTATACTTTGAGGGCTGAGAAATTTTCAATTTTAGGATAAATTTATTAATTTTTATTATACTGAATTTATTACATTATCACAGCCATTTTGGCTGTGATAATGTAATAAATTCAGTATAATAAGTCTGCATACTTTTAATCATGAAATATATGCAGTGGTTAGTTATATATGAAATAATGCATTTCGGGAAAAATAAATGATTACTCCCTCGAAGTATACTTTGCTAGAAAAGTATACTTTGCAATGTTGGTGAAATCGGCTACTGGTATCAATAATTTGATTTGTACATTAACGAACTAAAATAATGTTTTCCTCCTTTTGTAAAAATGGTTAATGCATGTATATTTACATATTGTCATCTATAATACATCTACCGGGTATCGTAGGAGGCAAACACTAGGAATATAACTTAAGAATATAATACCATATTAGTTATATTTGCTATGTTCTGGTTTCGGCAGCCTGTGATACTATGTCACATGTTAGGGAGAGGATTCATAAGTTTGTTTTCAATCCGATCCCATTTGTATAATTATGTAAAAACTACTATTGATGTAAATGTTAGACAAATAAAATATGTTTAAAATAATAATAATAATAATAATAATGAACTCACAGTTTTCCTATTCCAAATCATGTCTCTCCGTAATTACATGTATAATTCCTTTAATTGTACAATCTGTACCATGCGGGTGACGCTAATGTAATAAGACAAATGTAGCTGTGACTGGAGAAAGGCGGCTTACGAGATTTGTGACCAATTTTGAAATAGCACTCTCCAATAGCCTATTAACGATCTATATTGCTTGATAACAGGTGTTTCATTGATGGGATGGCAGACAGTGCAGATCCTGATCAGACTGTGCGGACGCACAGGCTGATCTGGATCTACACTGGTGCCAAAACATATACGCACCATATCTCCGGACAGACCAACAAATTTC
Organism: Conchocele bisecta; assembly: GCA_029237695.1. Lineage (NCBI taxonomy): Eukaryota > Metazoa > Mollusca > Bivalvia > Lucinida > Thyasiridae > Conchocele > Conchocele bisecta. The sequence continues at coordinate 48,651,024 of CM055273.1, forward strand.
ACCCGGAAATAGCCGGGTTATTATGTCACGCGTGTACAGGAAGTTCAGATGGCCGTATTTAGCTTCCGGCGAATCACCGTGAAGCAGGACTGTGACACTGCATCGATACTATCGTCTATCGCAATACTAATATTGTCAATACTACTATCATGATTGTAAAATGTCAAAAGCAATACTACACTCGAACCCCTCAAAACCGGAAACAATAAAAGTTAGTTATACTTAAAGGTACATACCCAGTACTCAGTAGGCACAAACTGTTCTTTATATCAGAGACATCATCTGCGACATTTTCTGGAAAAGGAAATATTCATTTACCATTACCCCACGTATTGATTGGAATTAGTATACATTTTATATCAGACGTACAATTCCACACTGATATCAGGGGCGATAACCGTGTCGTCAACAAGTCCGCGTTCTTTTCAACGAAATCTATTTTATATTTGATCATCTGCTAGCATACACTGATACCTGATAAATAGAATACCAGCCTAGTGTGTGTTGATGTCAAGTTTATCAGGTTCGGCTGGGAAACGGTAGGAATTCCTCGGCAGGCCTCGGAATTCCTACACGTTTCCAAGCCTTGCCTGAAAAAGTTGATATAAAAAGACACTAGCCTGACTAGCAGACCGTGGTCGAGGGGTAACACCGTCGGACAGCGATGCTGGCGACCCGGGTTCGATTCAGGGTTCAGTTCCAGTGCGTCAGCATTTCTGAGATACATTGTATGTCATGCTCTACTAGTCCTATCAGATGGAGACTTTAAACGGCGGTCCCGTGTATGAGATTTGAAGGAACGTCTAGGCACGTTAAAGAACCAGATGGAACTATTATAATAAGAGATAGGCCCCTGGCGCCGGTTTACCTTGTATCCACATCCTTCCTTTCTCCCTTCTTGGGAGACGACATGCAAGGTCATCGAGCCAGTGCCGTGGTTACATCCTGTTATTATATATTTATCAGGTAACTAGCTTTGCATTGCACGAATACACACTGACTGATAAATCATCTTATTCTGCATTGAACAGATATCCACGTCATATTTACATTCTGTAACGTTCCATTTGGTCGAACAACAGAACATGGCGTTACTAAAAAAACTAGAAAATATGTTCATAGAACACGGATACCCCACATATCGCTTTGATAATAAAAGAGGCAAAATTAAAAAAGGGGTGACAATCCGGTTTAAAAGTTTACGACCCACAAGGCAAAATTGCCAAATAGTAAGTAAAACAATGGCAGATAATCTATGACCCGGGGGTCAAATAAAAAATAGAAATAAACTTTGCGCATCTACTTATCATAAGGAAGATACATGTCCAAATCACATATGAGTATTCAATAGCAATCAGCATTTTATTTATTGTATTGGCTCAACATTTTCCTTTAAATGTAGATTTGTTAGAAAAGTACATGTATATTACAACTCTTTTTATACTCCCGTTTGAAAAAGAAACGGGACGTATTATGTATTCACCTTGTGTGGGCGGGCGTGCGGGCGGGCAGCTTATCCACGCAAAAACAAGAGTTCTACTTGACGGGTTGTAACCAAATTCGGCATACATGTTCATCACGGCAAGACAAAGAAGCCTGTTGATTTTCAAACATTCAGATGACTTATCTCCTCTTGGCGGCCGTTTTTAATGGTCACACACTTTATCCTTGTCCACGCAATAACTCAGGTTCTTCTTGACTGATTGTAACAAATCGGTATATATGTTTATCACGGCAGGACGAAGAAGTTTATTGATTTTGTAATATTTACCATGACTTATCTCCCCTTGGTGGCCATTCTTAATTCTCGCACTCTGTATCCTTGTCAACCGAATAACTCAAGTTCTACTTCACCGATCGTAACCAAATTTCGACTTATCTCACCTTGGCGGCCAGTTTTAATTTTCGTACTCTGTATCCTTGTCCACGCAATAACTTAAGTCGTTATTGAGCAATCGTAACCAAATTTGGTTTACATGTTTATCATGGCAAAACGAAGAAGGCTATTGACTTTGTAAAATTTCGGATAAGTTATCTCCCCTTGGCGGCTATTTTGAATTGTTGGACTCTGTATCCTTGTCCACGCAATAACTCAATTTCTACTTGACGGATCGTAATCAAATTCAGTATGTATATATACTTGTTTATCACGACAAGACAGATGTCTATTGATTTTGAAAAATTTCCGATCCATCTCTTGGCGGCCATTTGTTTTCTCACTCTGTACCCTTGTCCACACAAGAACTCAAGTTTTACTTGACGGATCGTAACCGAATTCAGGAAACATGTTTATCACGTCAAGATGAAGAACCTGATTAGTTATCTCCCATTGTTGACTGGTCTTGCCTCGACGGGCGTATATTGTGACCTTCGGAATTTTGTTGAGTATAGAATAGTAGGTTAGTGCAGTGAATGGGAAACAATATCTGGCGCGGCACGGAAACGGGATGTGCTCGGCAGAGCCTCGCCCATCCCGTTTCCTGAGCCTTGCCAGATATTTTTTTTCCAATTCACTGCTGGATACGCAAAATAACTTAAAAAATATGGTTATTTTTTTCATAAAAGCGCTTGAAATCACATGTATCCATGATCAGAGTATATAAAAAGATAGTGAAATGCGTCCCAACACACATACCTACTGGTTCAAACATGAACACATTTATTAATATAGACAAATAAGTTGCCGTGCTCACAATTAAACTCATTTAATCCAATGTCACAGACTCTACCAAAAATAGAGTAAAAAACCATAAGGGGGGCAATATGCACCAAGTTACAGCAATATGCACCAGGTACGTACGCATTCACAACTAACCTTCTCAGGGTGATACTATCTGCCTTTTGCAACGAATATGGATGCTTGAATTAGTGTTTCCCCCAGACCAAAAAAGGAGCACGGTGCTGGACTTGAAAAAAGGGCACATTTTAATTCGTGAAATCGGAAAAAGGCACATTTAGGCATGCACGAAATAAAGACAGAAAAGTATCAAGTATAATCTCCAAATATTGCAATTTTATCTTATTTTCTGCATATTTATGAAGGTAAAACAGTGCTAGAACCATATAATCCCATCTTCTAAGGAGACACTCAATATATCAGAATGATATATAAAAGTAAAAAAGTAAAATTTAAAAAAAAAATAAAACTATGTTTTTTTTCCCACAATTTGTTTAGCTACGGCAGGGGGGCGCAGGTGGGCGGCAAAAAAAAATGGCAGGGCGCCGCGCCCTCCCATTTCTTGCTAGGGAAAACACTACTTCAATGTATACCTTACTAATACTATACATATATATATAGAGAGAGAGAGCGGTGTAGGTCGATAGGGTTGTGTTTTAATACAGACACCAAAAACAATGACAATTCCCATAGCTGTCAAAACATGTTGGATATTCCACATATTGTACATATTGTACATCACTCCCACCAGTAAAGTATCATCCATAACATATTTAGTTGTAATACCCTTTTTTCGTTATTCCTTCATTATTAGTTTTTTTGAATTTCCCGGGTTAAAATCTTTATAATGACTCACACTTTTGTTGTTGTTGTTGTTGTTGCTGAATGTCTGTAATTCAGCCGCTGACTTTTGGGCTTTCATGTTGATGTTGCTGAAATTTCATTGCTGTCTTCTCGCGCCGCCGTATAAAAACATTTGTGTAATATGCTTTGAAGTTATTAAAGTCGTATTTAGATTGTATGTAAACACATTTATACACATTGGCACTAGTGATTCAATTTAAAATATGTTATTGTTGCTGCTGCTTTGGTAAATATTGGCACCAAACCAATAGAAATTTTAGAAGTGTCTGGCATATTAGGATACTGGGTATATTTTGTAATCCCAATGATTACGCCCAAGCCTTATATGCTTATATTTGTAATGGTTGATATTTGTGGTAGAGTCTGTGACGCCAGGCATTGAATTGAAATATATTGCCAGTAATAATTAATTCTTAGTATATATGACTGCAATTAAGCTTCAGTTCATTGTGTGCTAGTTTGGCAACTATAATAGATTTGAAAAGTGTTTGCGTATGTCAAATGCATGTATCAAAGTCAATTTATATTACACATGAACAACTGACATGTGCATAAAAAGCTATACAATATGAGAAATTTCATTATTGTATTGAATTTTGACAGTATTATGAGTATGCAGTATGGTATTCAATCACTAGATTCAATATTATGTCACAAAATGTCTTGCCAAGTAGTTGTTTTTATAATTCAAGTAATTGCGTCACAGACTCTACATTTTCATATATTCAGGAGGATGGTGACTGTTTCAAGGGATTGCCATTTATAATAATTGTTATTTCCATACTAGAGTGTGGGTTCTCGAACATGGTACAAATATATTTGAACTATATATTAAGCATAAAAAGTTATTTGGGCGTCACAGACTCTACATGTTGTTTACTGAATAAAAAGTTAGATGTTTGAAAGAGCGGTAAAAAAAATTTCCGGTATAAGATATATTATTTTACATAAATTGTCTTCAATGTGATTAAGTAGCTGATCTTGAGTCATTTGCACCATACTATATGTCCTTTGTCTCTTTGTTATTATATATTTATTAGTAAAGGAGGTAAATTATCTCAAATCTATAACGAACCATGCCTACAGCTAACTTCCAGCTATAATCTTATTTGTTTAAGTATTATGATAATATAAACGACAGTTGATAGGTAATTGAATCGGCTACAAAGTGGTATATACTAACAACATGAGCTTATTAAGTATGGTTTAATTAAAAACAACTGAGAAGTAACTTTTTTCAAGTGAAAGGTCATAACGCTGAAATTGGGCTAAAAATCGCACGAAAATTGGCAATATTTTTTTTATAGAAGCTGCTGCATATTTTATTTTTTTGGTGTTTGCGAGATTGAATACTAAAGTGTATTTCCATTGCTAAAATACATCTCTTTGTCATATTTGGAAAGAGATAGAACACTATAACATCCAAAAATAATCTAATGAGCCCTGATTGTGGCCAGGCCGATTGCAATATTACTGGACGGATTGCTTCAATATATGGACACATGATACATTTGAGCATTGGGAACACACTCCGCGATTAACATGACATTTAACTTGTTTTACCTTCACATTTTTGCGTAAACACTTAGCCATTTATTTGCGTAAAAAATGTTGTACAAGTTTCTTCATCATGGTATAACTTTAATATTACTTAACGGATTGCTTCAATATTTAGACACTTGATACATGTGATCATTCGGAACACCATCATGCCGTCATTAGCATGACCTTGACCTTTTTTTATCTTCACATGTTTGCGGAAACACATTTATTGCGGCAAAAAGTTTGTACAAGTTTCTTCATCGTCGTATAACAATAAATAACTTGATGGATTGCTTCAATATTTGGACAATTGATACATGTAAGGATTTGGAACACACTCATGTCGTCATTAACATGACCGTAGCCTTTTGGACCTTCACATGGTTGTGGAAATACTTCTTCAACCTTGACCTTTTTTCGTGTTTTAAGCATGCACTTCTCTGACGGTTTCTGTGATGCTTACTTTTGGCACATGCCCATGATCATGATACGGTAAAATGCACCGGCAGGCGCGACACCGCTACCGTGGCGGAATTCTTGTTATTCCGTCAACACACTGCGTATGTGCCGTGAAACACGGTGCCGTGAAATATTTTTGATATCCAGTCAATACTATTTTTGCATTTTACAGCCATTTGTAGGTGTTGACGGGATAAATAGAATAATAGGTTTCGTAATTTTTCTCCAAATAGACAATATTGATTACAATAAGCGTATTGCAATACTACGATATGTTGAACAATTCTGCAAAAATCAGGAACTCACTTTGTCGACGTTTCGGCACCTGGCCTTTATCAAGAAATTAGTTTCTACTAAACGCTAAGTGGCATCCATTTTAGATTTCACAATGAAACAATTCAGCACAAACCAGGAACCCACTTTTCCAAAGTTTCGGAACAAGGCCTTTATCAAGGAATCAGTTTCTACAAGGTAACGTTTTATGTTTAAATCTAACATGGATGCCACTTAGCGTTTAATTGAAACTAATTCCTTGATAAAGGCATTGTGCTGAAACGTCGGAAAAGTGGGTCAGTCCTGTTTTCTTTTTTTTTTGCAGAATTGCTCAACATTATGTTTATAGTTTATCCCGTCAACACAGTGCGTATGTGCCGTGAAACACGGTGCCGTGAAACATTTTTGATATCCTGTCAATAGACCTAATCACTGCGTATGAATATATGCAGTTCGATTCTCCGATTTTGAGGATGCTACTGGGGTTATTATTTGCATTTTGAAGCTGTTTGCAGTGTTAAATAGAATACATGTAGTAGGTTAGTGCCGTGAATGGGAAAACATATCTGGCGCGGCACGGAAACGGGATGGGCTCGCCCATCCCGTTTCCAAAGCCTTGCCATATATTTTTTCCCATTCACGGCACTAACCTACTATTCCCTATTTTTATGCTAGTTTCCGTTTCAGAAGTTCATTGTACACACGAAACTATTGTGTCACTGGCGGTGGATGTACAATATACATTCGCGTGATTAAAAGCATCACTCTTTGGCATTCTCGTGTTATTGAGACGTATCTTCCCACGTTGATATGTTTTCTTTAAACAGACTGTGTCTCAAGTGTTATATATATGAACTGAAACTAGTATTTATCCGGTAACGAGCTTTGTATTGGCAGGAATACGTACGTACTGACTGATAACATACTGTTGTATCAGGCATTCACCTGATACGAATATTACAACGAATTGAAAACTGACGTTTCATTGGTCGAACGGCATCACATGGCGTTAGAGAATTTCCTCAATGCAATGACGCAACATAAACAAGTCCGCAGTATTTTCAATGAAAACTTATTCAATGAATTAGTCATCGGCTAACATAAATCGTTAACTGATAAATATAATACCATGCTAGTGTATTTTTATATCAAGTTTATCAGTCTCGGCTGGGAAACGGCGAGCCTCCGAATTCCTACGCGTTTCGTAGCCTCGCCAAATAAACTTGATACCAAAAGACACTAGCCTGGTATTCTCTATATATCAGACAAATATAAGTTTTTATTTGATAAACGAGTTTGGGATTTGTGCCGTATTCAGTTGTAATATATTTGAGAAATGAAAGTCTGCTATACATGTAGATATTCACGAAAGCACACTTTGTGAAACATATTGATTATGTGTTGTATAAATAATCATGCAAATTGTATACATGTAACACGTGGTAAGCGAAGTATAATTGTAGAATCGCATTACAATTAAGGATGTGGGTCACCTAAACAAAACATTGGGGTTTGGTAAAAACCAATGGTATAGACCAATGTGTGAACGCTAGTTTTTGCGGAAACGGTGGTGTCTAGTTTAATTTTGTTAATTAAACTAGCAACTATAACGAAAGCATAGTGCTATATATAGATTCAGTACTTATCATGTCACGGTTTAAAAAGCATTGTGTTTCATAAATATGACTGTGACTGGAGAAATAGGGCTTATGGGATTTGCGACCATTGCAGATCCAGATCAGCCTGTGCATCCGCACAGTCTGATCAGGATCTGCACTGTTCGCCATTCTCTCAACGAAACACGCATCACTCTTCTAACAAGCAATATAGATCGTTTGCAAGCTACATGGGTGTGTTATTTAATCAGGAGTTACACTGCTCACAAATCCCATGAGCCCAATTTCTCCAGTCACAGCCACAAATGATCCTTTCTTGTCTAGTAAAAGTGGACATGCATTACCATGTGTAACACAGTCTAAGATAATACATAGTTGAATAAGACACAAAATCCTTGGAATTTAATCAAATAAAATTGATTTCGTTGTTTCGATATAGGTCATTTGCAGTTCTTAACCCTTTCAACACTACAGACATAGTTAGAATTTATTTTCAAACAGGGTAGATCCAGATGAGCCGGCTCGTGACGAGCCGTCTCATCAGGATCTGCACTGTTTGCAAGTAAATAGTTGAAAGGGTTAAAGCGAAAAACCACCTACATTTTATTGAACCTTCGAGATATATTACCTTTAAAAATACACAGTTCTACATGTAGTACATTAATATAGGGACATTACGGTAGATAACGCATTAAAGTCAGAACTTAATTAATATTAGTTAGGCCTTAAATATTGCTTGTTTACGGTACATTGACATGGCGTAAATGGTCACAACTTTGGCGTCATTTGTAGACGAAGGCATTCAAGTGTTGCAGAAGGCGGTTCAGTGTTGTACATATGTATATATTGTGGCCTAGAGGTTTGAACACATGACTTGCAATCCGGATGTTGTGGGTTAAAACCTCGCCTAAAGTCATCAAAAATACATTCATAGTATTTCCATCCCACTGGTCTGTCGGATGAGACTTTTTACACTTTGTTCCTGTCTCTATATGACCTTAGCTGTTGCTGGGACGTTAAACCCTTTAAATTTCACTTAAATATATGTATAGACTAATATAATGTTAGTAAACTGATAATAAATGTACCCATATTTTTATGCCACCTGGTTTCGAAGAAACGGGTGGCATATAGTGTTTGGACCGTCCGTCTGTCCGTCCGTCTGTCCGTCCGTCACACCTTTCGGTTAACCACTTTGTCACAGTTTCTCAAATATGCTGCAGGTGGCATCCGCGTTCGACAGACGCATTTCTTGTTTTTCTTGTTTTTTGTTTTGGTTGCTAAAATGCAGAAATATGTCATCATACACAATTAAACAACAGTTTTTGGCCTATGTCGCGTGCCAGTCGACATCCGGGTGTAACAACAGGTGGGCGGAGCGAGTAATGTGATCCGTCATGAGAAAAGCGGGCTTATGGAGTGTTTGACCAGTGTAGCTCTTGATTTAAGTTGGCTGAGTGCGTGCATCGCGATATTATATAGCATTTCCGCCTATTACAAAGTCGAATCGCGAAAACACAGCTCGATCACACAATTTCGTGAACTTTAATTTTGCCTTTTTATACAACTACAGAATTTACCGAAGCTTGCCATTTCGTGTTCGTATGGGCTGTGCCCATGCGAACACGAAATGGCGAGCTTCGGCGAAAAGATGATAAGATGATAAGATGAAAAGTCGATATCAACGAAAACAGCAAAAGGGAAAACGCAACATTAGTATTTCATGTTGTCGCAATTTTACCTGTTACAAAGGAAAAATTCAAGACGATCTGCCATTTGCGTTGTTTTCGCGGTGCGTGTTTCGACTGCGAGAAGGATAAACTATTAAATGTGGCCTGGCTGTGACTGGAGGAATGGGGTTTATGGGATTTCCTGGCTGTGACTGGAGGGGAATGGGAGGGGAGGAATGGGGTTTATGGGATTTGGCACCAGTGCACATGTACCTCCTCAGCTAATAGCACATTCATGTATTCTGATAGTGATATATTTTCCTTTCAACGTACTTGAATATTGTGCTGGATATCAAGCAGCTTGATTGGCTGAGTCTGAGCTGTGCTACAGCTCAGACTCAGCCAATAAAACTGCTTGATTGCGAGTCGGGATTACCAGTAGATGTTCAGAAACGTTGGCATATTGGCAAGATTAACGCTGGCGCTTGTGTTCTTCGGACTGCACGCACTTTAAACAGTCCAAATGTATTCTACACCCCAATAAACGCAACAGCCCATGGTTAATTCCTTAAATAAACTTGATATCAAAAGGCACTAGCCTGGTATTATCTACACCACAGACTGCATAATCTTGCCATTATATAAATACATTTTCCTTTCAACATACTTGAATATTGTGCTTGAAATCAAGCAGCTTGATTGGCTGAGCCTGAACTGTGCTACAGTTCAGGCTAAGCCAATCGAACTGCTTGATTGCGAATTGAGATTACCAATAGATGTTCAGATGGCAAGATTAACGCTGGCGGTTGTGTATATCGTTATCATGCTACTATAAGAATGAATGGCCTTTTTGTGGAATTTATCGGGGTATAAACTTGGAAAAGTCGCGGGAATACTGGACGAAGGCCGGAGGGTCTCGTCCAGTATTCCCGCGACTTTTCCAAGTTTATACCCCGATAAATTCCACAAAGGCCATTCATTCCTTATAATTCCAGCATTTGAAATAAACTCTTCAAGAAAATGTGTTTATTTTGACAGACGGCAGCCATTTATTTACATTGACAGCACTGACAGCGCACCTGTAGAAAGTAGTTCGGCGTGGGAGTTTACTGGGATATAAATTTTGGACAGAGACTTGATACTGGCCAATCAAATGTTAGGGAATTGTGTAAATATTTTTGTGCTGGAATTATGTGGGTATATACCTTCTATACTGACATGTATCTGAAAGATAAAAGAATGTGTCTCACGGAAAGAATAATGGGCATCAATTATTTGAAGGCAGACTTTGTTAGAATTTAGATTATTAGAATATTAGACATCACGAACCAGCTGATGTAGATAATGTTTGTGGCTGTGACTCGAAAACTGGGACTTATGGGAATTTCTAACAGTGTAGATCCGGATCAGCATGTCCAGCATCCGTACATCCTGATCAGTATCTACACCGTCCGCCATTCCATAAATGAAACACCCGTCAATACTTATAACAAGCAACTTAGATCGTTACCAGGCTACATGCGTGTGCTATTTGATCAGGAGCAACACTGGTCACAAATATCATAAGCCCCATGTATCCAGTCACATCCACATGTAATATAAGCCCGGCCCTGGTGTTACCAACCTTATCGCATCGCCGCTATTCGCCGATTTGTACTCCCACAGTCAGTGATATTCCACGAATGACGTCAAAAGTTGACAAAGAAATCAGAGCTCAGCTCATGCGGAATTAAAGAGCTCTACATTTGTTGTCAACTTTCGACGTTATTTATGGAAAATATCTAATTTCCTCGAAATTAATATCGGCGAAAACCAACCATGCGATAAGCTAGGCAATGCCAAAGCGCTGCTCTTATGTAACCATGGATACCGAATGTGCTGATTGTCGCACAACTAATCCAGTGCTGTTTTTTATTCTTTTGATTAGCCTGGAGAGCGGACGGCGGCGTCCTATGTTAAGTGTTTGTGTTTAGGTCCATTTCTCTGTTACTGTACCACCTACAACCACCATACTTGCACTACGTCATGACCAACGGGTGTCACCACATACCACTATCCAACACGTGACTCTTTTTGACGTTGAACCTTTTTTTCCCGCGTAATCTACGTAACCATTTTCAATGTTAAGTGTTCGTGCTTAGGCACATGTCTCTGTTACTGTACCACCTAGAACCACCACACTTGCACAACTTCATAACCACCATGTGCTCACCACAAACCACTATCTAATATGTGTCCTTTTTTGACCTCGACCTATTCTTTTCTGTATACTCGGCTTAGCCATTTTCAATGGTAAGTGTTCGTGCTTAGGCACATGTCTCTGTTACTGTACCACCTAGAACCACCACACTTGCACAACTTCATAACCACCATGTGCTCACCACAAACCACTATATAATATGTGACCTTTTTTGACCTCGACCTATTCTTTTCTGCATACTTGGCTTAGCCATTTTCAATGTTAAGTTTTCGTGTTTATGTCCATTTCTTTGTTACTGTACCACCTAGAACCACCATACTTGTACAACTTCACAACCAACATGTGCCCACCACAAACCACTATCCAACATGTGACTTTTTGTTACCTTGACCTATTTTGTTCCGCTTAATCGACGTAGCCATTTTCAATGTTAAGTTTCGTGTTTAGGTCCATTTCTCTGTTACTGTACCACCTAGAACCATCATACTTGCACAACCAACATGTGCCACCCCAATAAACAACTATCCAACATGTGACCTCTTTTTGACCTTGACATATTTTGATCCGCATACACGACTTAGCCATTTTCAATGTTAAGTTTTCGTGTTTAGGTCCATTTCTCTGTTACTGTACCACATAGGACTACCATACTTGCACAACTTCATAACCAACGGCTGCCCACCACATGCCACTGTCCGACATGTCACCTTTTTAGCTCGACTATTCGAAGAATAAGTAGAGCTTATGTTGTCACCCCGGCGTCGGCGTCGGCGTCGGCGTCGGCGTCACCGTCACGCCTTGGTTAAGATTTTTAGTCAACCTTGTACATGTATATGGAATACTACTGGCCCTACACCCACCATACTTGCACAACTTCATCTCCTAGTGATGTACATCAATAACCCCTGACCTATATTTGACCTTCACCTACATTTCCTCTTGAATTACTTTGTTAATTCCGCTTGGTTAAGGTTTTTAGTCAACCTTGGTTAAGGTTTTTAGTCAAGCTTGTATATGCAATACTACTGGCCGGCCCTACACCCACCATACTTGGACAACTTCATCTCCTAGTGATGCACATCAATAACCCCTCGTATATATTTGACCTTGACCTACATTTACATCAATAACCCCTGATCTATATTTCACCTAGACCTACATTTCCTCTTCAATTACTTACTTAATTCCTTTTTGTTAAGGTTTTTAGTCAACCTTCTATATGGAATACTGGCCCTACATCACCTACCTACGGGCCCTACATCCACCATCTTGGACAACTTCATATCCTAGTGATGTACATCAACAACCCCTGATCTATATTTGACATTGACCTACATTTTCTCTTGAATTACTTACTTAATTCCCCTTGGTTAAGGTTTTTAGTCAAGCTTGTAGATGGAATACTCCTGGCCCTACACCAACCATACTTGGACAACTTCATCTCCTAGTGATGTACATCAACAACCCCTGACCTATATTTGACCTTGACCTACATTTAACCTTGAATTACTTAGTTAATTCCCCTTGGTTAAGGTTTTTACTCGACCTTGGTTAAGCTTTTTACTCAAGCTTGTACATGGAATACTATTGTGCATACAGACACCATACTTGGACAACCTTTTGTCATAGTGATGTACATCAATAACCCCTGATCTATATTTGACCTTGACATACATTTCCTCTTGAATTACTTACTTAATTCTCTTTGGCTAAGGTTTTTAGTCAAGCTTGTAGATGGAATACTCATGGCCCTACACCAACCATACTTAGACAACTTCATCTCCTAGTGATGTAAATCAACAACCCCTGACCTATATTTCACCTTGACCTACATTTAACCATCTCCTAATGATGTACATCAATAATCCCTGACCTATATTTGACCTTGACCTACTTTTTTATCCTTGGATTACTTAGTTATCTCCCCTTGGTTACGGTTTTTAGTCAACCTTGTATATGGAATACTCCTGGGCCTACAGCAACCATACTTGGAAAACTTTATCTCCTAGTGATGTACATCAATAACCCCTGACCTATATCTGACATTGACCTACATTTAACCTTGAATTACTTACTTAATTTCCCTTGGTTAATGTTTTTAGTCCACCTTGGTTAAGGTTTTTATGCAGGCCGCAGCCACCTTCTTTGTCAAGCTATATGTACATCGACAACCCTCGTAGTCGAGCTATGCTGTTCTCCTACAGCTCTTGTTTTACCTTGACCTACTGAGTTTCCGCTTAATCGACTAAGCCATATGATATGTTTTCGTGTTTAGGTCCATTTCTCTGACTGAACCACCTAGGACCACCATAATTGCACAACATCACAACCAACGGATGCCCACCACGAACAACTATCCAACATGTGACATATTTACCTTGACCTATTTTTTCCATGTAATTAATTTAGAAAAGTTTCAACATTATGTTTGCGCGTTTTGATCTGTTTCTCACAACTGCATAACCAACGGGTGCCCAACAAATGTTCAACATTAACCCTTTGAACCGGAAATTCCACAATAGCGGTTTATGCAAAAAGTGCAGATCCAGATGAGCCGGCTCGTAACGAGCCGTCTCATTAGGATCTGCACTTTTTGAAAGTAATTTTAATATTTCTTCGAACAAAAACACCCCCTTTTCATAAATGGACGAATCTGGAAATCATTTTGTGACCATTGGATTGGTCGGAACATTAGCATATCACAGTCCATTCCAGTTCCTTAGGGTTGAAAGGGTTAAGTTTGTCACTTTCTGTACCATCTACATGTACTACAGTCGAACCTCCCTGAACGGCCACCTCTCTACAACAACACCCTCTCTATAACAGCCGCTATTTTATATCCCAAATGGATGATTTCCTCTGTATCTAACCCTTAGACTGTTGAACTGTTGTTTTGCCTGCTTTCACAATAAATACATGCTTTGGCAACATTTTAGAATCATTTCCATTGGAAATGATTCTAAAATGTTGCCAAAGCATTTTTTTCATGAGAATTATCGAAGAAAATAAATAAACAGCGGACGACACAATTTATTTCAGTATTAACCTCCCTACAACACTGACCTCTCTACAACAGCCAGTTTTGCGTCTTCCCATGGGTGGCTGTTGTAGAGAGGTTACACTGTACCACCATACTTGCACAGCTGCATAACCAACGCGTACCAACCACATACCTTGACCTATTGTTTCCAGTAGCCGATTTCATCAAAATTGCAAAGTATACTTATATAGCAAAGTATACTTTGAGGGAGTAATCATTTATTTTTCCAAAAAATGCATTGTTTAATATCGAACTAACGACTGCATATATTTGATGATTATAAGTATGCATAATTATTTCCTGAGTTTATTACATTATCACAGCCAAAATGGCTGTGATAATGTAATACATTCAGAAAATAAAAATTATTACATTTATCATTAAATTGAAAGTTTCTCATTCAAAGTATACTTTGCTAGATAAGTATACTTTGCAATGTTGGTGAAATAGGTTACTGGTCATTGACTTGACCAATTTCGATGTGAAATTGGTCAACACTCATCAGACAGCACAGATGGTCAGTCGTATCTTATACTAACACATGTATGTCAGCCTGAAACTGCATGTAGATTTTCTCATACACCGACTTCTTTTGCCATCTTAGGCCACTCACAATTGTCACTTTAAATCGTTGTCAAAATAACATTAACATCCAATTATCTGCTCTCCAATTGCCTATGCCCTGAAGAAAACCCGGCGTTCGGGGCTTTGCCAGTAGCCGATTTCATCAACATTGCAAAGTATACTTTTCTAGCAAAGTATACTTTGAGGGAGAAATTTTCAATTTAAGGATAAATTTATTAATTTTTATTATACTGAATTTATTACATTATCACAGCCAATTTGGCTGTGATAATGTAATAAATTCAGTATAATAATTCTGCATACTTTTAATCATCAAATATATGCAGTAGTTAGTTCTATATGAAATAATGCATTTCAGGAAAAATAAATGATTGCTCCCTCAAAGTATACTTTGCTAGAAAAGTATACTTTGCAATTTTGATGAAATAGGCTACAATGGTCTCTTGTTTACATTTTGCATAATACCATATCAAATCATATCAATTGGTAGGTCTTAAAGTCACTTTTGTCTCAGATCTGTGCAGAAAATATTGTTTTCTGATCACTTGCGGAAATAGAAAATGAAAGTTGCATATTTACTCAATCATCATCCATTTATTGTCTAGAATAAATTACTGTTTGAAACTCCCAGAACAAATTGTACGAAACGGGCGGCTAACTGGCCACTGCTATGTAACTGTGAGAACTAAAGATAATGGTTGCTGCATTCATACGTACGAAATGTCTTGATTCGTATTTTCCAGAAGTTAACTCATAAACTGACCCCAAAACTGTGAAAACTATAGAGAATAGTATATGTAGTCAGGCGCGGATCCAGGATTTCGGGTTAGGGGGGGGGGGCGTAACTATTTTGCAATACTTGACTATATTATCGAACGAGTCAAGTATTGCAAAATAGTCGACCGAGCGGAGCTCAGGATAGCGCCAGGGGGGTCCGGGGGGTAATCTACATCGCATTTCCTGCGTTCTGGCGCATTTTGGAGCAACAACACACTGTCACAGTATGTTTAGACATAATTTTTTATTGAAAACGTTTAAATTTTGAAACTATAAGACAACGACCGAAAAATGCATGGAATACATGGCACTTGGCATGAAACGTGCCTTGTAACTTGTAAAAGATATTTACTCGGCGAATTTTAACATGGTAGTAGAGTTTTAGATACAAAGCAAGACAGAGCAAAATGCCATAGGATAAGTTGTCACATGGGCACTATTTTCTTGGTCGTACTCGCCATTTAGGCGTAGCACGACAATATGGCTGCCCCCATATAAATTTGCTTGACATAATATGCTATCTCAAGCGAGATAACATATAATCAAAGTACTGAAAGTACTGAACATAGGGTACTACAAGAATTCTGCCACGGAAGCGGTGTCGCGCTTGAAAATGCCTTGTCGGTATAAAACAATGTTGTAGCAGGATTTTTGTTAAAGTTTCTGCAATACTTTGACATCGCCATGCTTACTTCTGTTTTGTGAATGAAATAGTTGGCCCCGGATCGAGTATATTAAAACATACAAATGACGTCATTGGGGAAACCGCTGACAAAATGTTCAATGTATGGAAGCCCAAACTTGTTAGAAATATTTTTGTGTCGTATTTTCAGTACTTGCATTAATATGGGTATTAATCTACGCTGGATGTGTTATACTGTCATTAATTTGTTCCCTGACTGTAATTTATCACTTACAGACTTATTGACCCCCTTCCCTGAACGTAGAATTGACATTCATGTTGGCGTGTATTGGCCACCATAGACAAATGTCAATCAGGCAGAATTCGGGAATGTCACTAAAATCCGCTGTAAATCCATTTTTTAGAATGAGGATTAACATCAGTTAGAACAACACGTGCGAGTTTTGTTTCAACACAATCGCGATCATTAAACAAATCTGGGTGAACAGGTAGCTGTAACCCCTTGATATCGTTTGTGTGTTGAACGCGACTAAAATGTTCGTAAGTGTAAATTTAGGATCGTCTGTAAATTGCAATTAATGGATTTACATTTATTGAACATAGGCTGCATATGCAGCCTATGCTCAATAAATGTAAATCCAATAATTGTTCACAAGAAACCATTGTTTATGTGAAATATACAGAATATCATAATTTTGCACTTACGATCATTTTAGTCGTACGAAGTTTAGTGAAACGGCCCTCAGGAGCGTGCTATTTGATCAGGAGCTACGCTGATCACAAATCGCATAAGCCCCATTTCTCCAGTCACAGCCACATATAAGATATCGTAAGGGACCATATATAACCATATATAGACTTGTTACTTTTCGAGGCCGCTTGAGCGGAGATGTCGACATATACATTTAACACTTTCAGCACTACATACCTTTTTAGCAGTGTTTGTAAACAGTGTAGATCCAGATGAGACGGCTCGTAACGAGCCGTCTCATCAGGATCTGCACTTTTTGCAAGTGATATTCATATTTTTTAGAGAAACAAGAAAACGTTCTTATAAATGAACTAGTGTGAAACTCATTTTGTGATGATTGGATCGGTTGTTACATTAACACACACATCGCCGCCTGCGCTAATCTTGTCAATATTTTAATTTATTTTCGTTTCAAAATACTTGAACATTGTGCTTGAAATCAATCCGCTTGTGCTACAGCTCATATTCAGCAAATCAAACTGCCAATAGATGTTCAGAAACGTTGACATCTTGGCAACATTAGCTGGCGGTTATGTATCACAGTATATTTCAGTCATTTAGGGTTGAAAGTGTTAAGTAATTTGACTATTATGATATATACTATCCACTATTGCGTTGTGGTGCGACACACACCTTAGATTCGCTTCTACGGAGCCCCGCAGGGGACATGGATGTTTGTTTTTATTAATTCGTTCCCACGAAATAACAATTAGTTCCCTCAATTTAACAATTCTTTCCCTGGAATTAACAATTCGTTCCCACGAAATAACTATTCGTGGGAACGAATTGTTAAAATGAGGGAACGAATTGTTAAAATGAGGTAACGAATTGTTATTTCGTAGGAACGAATTTTATTTCGTGGAATTAATAAAAAATAATTCACCTCTCCATACGCCTCAGACTGCATGCTGATGAGTCACATATGAAAGTGACAGAACTCACATAATTGTCATGTTTTCTAAAACGTATTAATTATACTAAACTACGTGGTTACAACAACAACAACAATAGCTGAAAGTGTTTAAAGCTCGCCCACTTCAAAGCAAGTATTATTTGATATTTTCTTTAATATGCAACGGAGTTTGATGAAATATGGCGCAGCAAACGCGTCTTCCTGAGCTGCATTTGGTGGTCCCGGCGGTTCGGCACATATTTATACGGTTTTTGCGAAGAATCGATTTCCGTGTCGGTAGATACGGAAATCGATTCTTCGCAGAGACGACAGAAGTTTGGGCCAAAGTGCAGAGACCACCAAATGCAGCTTAACAAGACGCGTTTATGATGCGCCGTATTTCATCAAAATCCGTTACTTAATAAGTACAAAATAAAAGAATACGTACTTTGAATCGGAGGCGCTTCTGGAAGTTTCAGTACCTGTTGTTGTCGTTGTTGTAACCGCGTGATCATCAACCTTGGTGCTGGTTGATCGAATGTCCAATGGCCCCAATGTCAACAAACCCTGTCTTCGTCATGGCAACGCTGTGTGTGGTAAGGTTATACGGTCACTACGAAAAACTTCAACAGTGATGTGTTTATGCAATAAACCTAATTTTAACATTTGTGTTTATTTAATATAATAAACAGAGGATCTTACAAAAAGTGATGATTTAATATTATATTTATTAAACTCGCTTTTTTTATTAATTCGTTCCCACGAAATAACAATTTAACAATTCGTTCCCTCGAATTAACAATTCGTTCCCACGATATAACAATTCGTTCCCTCGAATTAACAATTCGTTCCCTCAATTTAACAATTCGTTCCCTCGAAAACAATTCGTTCCCACGATATAACAATTCGTTCCACGATATTTTTATTTCGTGGGAGCGAATTAATAAAAAAAAGAAGAATTTTACGTCCCCTGCGGGGCTCCGTACATATGAAATAAGTAAACACGTTTAATGAAATTCATATTGTATTATATACCATAGTTATACGATGTAAATAAAAGTCATCTGTTCTCATCAATGAAATAAACAACTTCCGGTGAAAATACGACTATTTCCGCTATCTATATTCATAAAATGTATGTTCGGGAAGCGGTATATAATAAATAGAATATTCATATTTTTGCAACGAATATGACATGTATGTTCATCTCATGGTGTGAAATGTCCATGTTTCACTCGTGTTTAACAAAAAAATACAATTTTCTTAAAAAAAAAAAAATCATTTTATTTTTTTGATTTATTTTCGAAAATTATATTTTTTTATCAGGCACTCGTGAAATATGGACATTCCACACCACTCGATGAACATATATGTCATATTCGTTCCAAAAATATGAATATCCTCTCTATATATCATCACTCAATGTAAGATCCTCTATGAAGTGCATGGCATGGACGTTCGCAGTGTACCATGACGGTGCAGTAAAAGCCTTAATACACTGGCAGGAACCATATTGTAATAAGTGGCCTATTTAGTGATTCCGTTCACGCATTAGTGTATATACCTAAAACCTATATAAGTTGGTAGAGGGGTACTCTGGGGATATGGAATGCCCGGTTTTAGTTCTGGATATGTGTGCATTACCGATTTATGGCCAATTTTATGCGTCCGGGTGTCGACGCGATTCGCGACATTTTAAAAATCATTAAAATACACCCATAGACACTAATATATGCCACAGTAATCATTGTTTGGTATCATATTGACGGCAATCACCCACTGCATGCATCCCAGAGTATTAAATATCCCTATCTAAACTTTCCCCTCTTCCAGACAAATACAACAGCAAAAATCACCCCAAAATTCATTTCGGGTTAGCTTCCGCGGACTCGTAATCATGTCCATAACTCCAAAAGTAGAACACCCACAGCCAAGTTTGATATATCAAAATCATCTCCAATCATTAGCCTTGAAAATAATACCAAACATTCATACAATAACCATAAAACGTACTCTCATACACCGATATATAAGGTTACCCCCTTATTTTCTCAGTACTGTGTAAAATCTAAGTTAAATACATTTTATTACATCAACACTGTTGTGGTGTGCCATTGTTTATAGTGAACTCTGATGAAATTAAATTCAAACACAGGTGATATCATTATCATGATAATCAAACTAAAAAGACATAAAAACACAATCATTCATATAACTTCAATTCTTGTAATAACGCTATAGTCCAAAATTTGCTCTAATCGTCCTCCGACTCCGAAAATGTCGCGAATCGCGTCGACACCCGGACGCAAAAAAATGGCCATAAATCGGTAATGCACACATATCCAGAACTAAAACCGGGCATTCCATATCCCCAGAGTACCCCTCTACCAACTTATATAGTTTTTAGGTATATACACTAATGCGTGAACAGAATTTACAAAATGGACCTCTGGTTCCTGCACTATGGTGTGTTAAAGGCCCTGAACGGCTCAGTATTACAATTTTCCGATTTTTTTCAAACACGAAAACATGTTTGGCAACTGATTTAGTACACACAACTAACATATACTGCCTAATAGATACATCTCAAGTCTTGAGATTTACTTCTTAATCGCCATGTGAAGACAACAAAAACTTATTTTGTGTACCACTCAGTGCAAAATGTCAATATTGACAATTTCATTTCCGTAACCCAACGGCTTCGGCTCGGAAGCGAGTCGGAATTCATCGGCCGCGATTGAAGAGTTGACCCGAGCGTCTATCGGAAAATCGATCGGGCTTTGAAACACGCACCTGCTGTTTGTTTATCAACAAATATTGATATTTTCATCGACTACAAACTCATTTTTGTACCAAAATGAATGCAAAATAAATGCAAACAGTTTCAAAGTGTGTGTAAATAGAAACCTGTTGGATTTATGTGTGGGAAAACCCAATAGGAGGCCAAATTCGGCAACTTGAGCCGTCTAGGGGCTTTAAATATACAAATGAGACCGCTATAGAAGAAACAAAACGTTAGGTGATCAGTGCTGTTTCCATGAATGATGATGTACCTATGCAATGCATATAATATAACAGTTGCGCAGCCGCCTCGGCACAGCCTAGTTTCTTATGAAATTATCAATCTCGTTTAATAACTATCATATTAAACTATCACTCATGTAAGATCATTAGAGCCGAGGTTTCGCCTTGTCTGTTTGTCTGTCCCTCCGCCCGTGTCCGTCCGTCCGTCTATTTTTGAAAGTTTGTGTACGAATTTCTCAAATCACTTATATTTTCTGTTTGCCTTCAGCTAATGTATTCATATTGCACACATGCATTACTTAGTAACGATAGATCCTTCCACATTAATACAATTACCCTCGCTACTGATCGTACGTCCGTACGTCTGTCTGTATATTTTTTGAAAGTTTTTGTAAGAGTTACTCTAATCACCTATACTTTCTGTTTGCCTTCAGCTAATATCTTCATATTGCACACATGCATTACTTAGTAACTATATATCATTCCACAGTAATACAATTACCCTCGCTACTGATCGTACGTCCGACCGTCTGTCTTTTTATTTTGTTTAAAGTGTTTGTACGTGTTTCTCAAATCACTTATAATTTCTGTTTGCCTTCAGCTAATATCTTCATATTGCACACATGCCTTACTTGAGTAACGATACATCCTTTAACATTAATATAACTACCCTCGCTACTGATCGTACGTCCATCTTTCTGTCTGTTTATTTTCAAATCACCTATAGGGGCCCTAAGTGCGTCGACATACCACATTATCTAGTCTATTATTGAACTCGTTTACATATTTCATAACAAACTCGGCAGAACCTCGTTACCTATGAATTCGGTAGGCTCGTTTAGAAAATATTATATTCAGTCACCACACATGTCAGATGCTCAGTATATCAAATTCAATGACTGATGTCATACAAAACCCGGCACAGCCTCGTTTCTTATGAAAGCAGTTACCTGCTTTAACCCTTACACCGCTATCTTAATTTGTTGTCGTCTGTTGTTTTCTATTTTCCATTTGTATTATCAAAAACATGCTTTGACACCACTTTAGAAAAATTTACAACATGCTTTAACAGCACTTCAGAATCATTTCCATTGGAAATGATTCTGAAGTGCTGTCAACAAATATTTTTATTGAGAATTAAGGCAATATATAAAAGCAACAGCAGACGACAATTGTTGTGTGTAGCGGTCTAAGGGTTAATAAATATCATATACCATACGTAACCATATTTAAATCATTGTACCATATAAGAAGATGTGCGATATCTCATGACAAATATTTATAAAAGTTACGATATTTCCCGTAAATGACGTCAGTAGTGGATGCAATGTTTAGAGCAAATGCGGAATTGAACGCCGCATTTGGTATGACATTTTCGTCATCTTTCGACGTCATTTACAGGAAATATCACAGTTTCTATACATATATTTCATGAAATAACGTGCATGTTCTTATGTACAAAATCACATAGCGTTTCTCACATAAGATTACTGGAGTGCGATCCTCAATCATTAAACTCGTTGTCAGATTCGATAAGAAACTCGTCAAAGCATCGTTTCTTTTGAACTCAGTAAACGCGTTTAATAAATATCATATTAACTCATCCATCGTATAAGCTCATATATAGAATGTGCCACTCTCTATAAGTAGTTACACACCGTCTTCTATCTGGCTAACCTTTAGAATGCTGGGAAATATTTGTCGTCTGCTGTTTGTTATATTTTTCCGTCGTTCTCCATAAAACATGATTTAACAGGACTTTAGAATAATTTCTATTGGAAAATGTTCTAAAGTCCTGTCAAAGCATGTTTTTTGGATGAAAACAAGGGAAATTAGAAAATAAACAGCAGACGACAGATTTTAATTCAGCAGTAATATGCCGAGTTCAATACGTATCTAAGCCAGCGTAATTACAACGGTTCATTCGAATATTGAGGCCTTAATATTATCCAAATACGGATGTTGCCATGCCAACAAATTATTAGTTTCGCCTTTAACTACGACGAAGCAGGTTTTATTTCGCATGTCTAAACTAGCATGTACGCCGGTATGCGGTGCTTACGCGCAGCCTGCGCATTGCGTACAATATCACACGTTATGGCACACTAGACGTGTCGTCTAAACATAGTCTGATCGCACGCCCGGTAAAACCATCTTAGACGGCTGTGCACTATGCTGGGGACGTATTGTAAGTCGGTATGCGTAATTTTTCTTTTTGATACGGTTGGTATTCCTCTGGTGCTCGCAAATCACGTTAATATGTTATAATGCCGGGTCTATATTGCCAGCAGCAAATGCAGTGATGACGGGAAATATATACCTGTGATATACAAAGCTTGGTCGCGTTATCGGGTTGACTCATGACGTATTTACCTGGGCATTGAACAGGGAAGCTGCCGTGTTTTGCAGTTGTGCTGATTAACGCCCAACACACCGACATAGACTTTCAATGGTTATTCGCCGCGTCAGTCACGTCAATACGGTATACAGGTGAGTTAATTTGTTTATTATTAACTAAATTTCCGTTCAGTTGAGTAATTTGTTTATTTACTTACAATACGAAAGGGTTCCATGTACAATTGGCATCATTATTCTCTATCAGAACATGTACAGGGGTCATACCAATTATCCGGACAATCAGTTTATCGGACAAATGAAAACAACAGTTAATTAAGAGCATTCGTTTGATCAGAATTTGCATCTAAATACATCTAAGTCACGCAGGTGCTTGCTGTTTCCATGTCAGTGTGAAGAATATATTGCCAAGGTAAACATTTTAGTAATATTTGCTGAAAATATTCCTCAACTCTGTCCACAAGTTGTTTACAACGTCAAAAGTCTCGCGGGGGCTTGTAATCGAATGCGCCCATTACGTCATTTCCGAGTTGTTCTATAAATAAAATAAATTCTATAAATACGTTGTTTTCCAAGAAGCGAATGGTGATTGTTTTTTTCTACAGGACTACACAACGCTGTTTACACTGGTTTACTATGGAAGGTAATATCCGCCATAATTCTATGTGACTTGATGCTTGCGTGCTGATGACATTACAACTTATATTCATGTTATTTCATTCGTCATTTGAATTTATTACATTTGAAATCTGCTTGTTGTAATTGTATTTGTCTTTCTTACATGTCCATTCTGTTGATTGCTTTGTTCATTCGTCTTATTTACATTTACAATTATTGATACGTCCTTATTCGTGTCCCTGTTTTATTGCACTATGCATTTGCAATAGAAAGTAAGAACAAAGCACTTAGCACTTTGAATAAGATCGAAAGCAGTATATAAGGACAAAGCCGCAGGAAGTAAGCATCAAGCCACAGTCTGAAAGCGCAAGCATCAACATCAAGCTACAAGCAGAATGATGCAAGCAATATATGGGTTAGTAGTGCGTCATTATGACGTCAGATGGCATTGCTGTCCGCTCCAGTAATTCTCCCTCTAATAAATTATAGTCGGACATCTGATTGGCTGTTCAAGTCACACCTCCAATGCCGGTGTTGATGTAAGATTTCACCCACAAATTATCACAGTATAGGTTAGAAGGCACCAAATAGTTTTACTATAAACTTTAACCGAATCCCATCCAATAAGGCCAGTCTCTCTCCTACTTTCACTATTCGTATGGATGTTATGGGACCTACTTGTACATGACATGCAGTCTGTACTGGTTCTGCATGAATTAAACAATAGGTTCACTTACTCCTAAGAAAGAAAAATCCAACCTCGTCATGTCCCCCAATATTGTTTACATTTTTTTTTGGCCACGGAAACTTTGTTTACATCACATGACCAACACTCCCACAGGTACCTCAAGTGAAACTGGGTAGTAATGGATCAAGATTTGCAAGCAAACTGTGTCCGTGACCTCAAAACACCCGCATGTGTTTGTTCATACTGGACTACTATTACCCCCTTGACGATTTCGCACCATTTATTATTAACTAAATTGCATACGTATGTATGGTGTTTGACTTACTAATGTGTTGTATACATACATGTATCCTCATAATTAAATTACATATGTACGTAATTGAAAACAATCACATTTTTATAGTAAGTTACACATATGGTAACTTACACAGGTTGACTGTCAAACTGGCCCGTTACCGATGCAAACCAATAACCGTCAGGGATCAGACAAAGGTGGCCCACCACCATTGATTTTCCCTAAAACACTAACCCGTTACCACACATTTTGCTATTCTCTGGTAATTTCATTTTTCTCATGAATGTTGTGGGACCTATTTTCCAATAACCTGCATTTATTCTGCTCTGGATATTGACTAATTAAAATATAGATTTAATTATTGTTGAAGCTGGGGTCCCATCTAGTAGGTACAACTTTTTCTTTATGGAAATTAAATAAGTGTATAATTGGAACTAGTCCACCACTTTTAAAAATTACGAGTGCCAGCTACACAGATATAATTATTTAGTAATCTTTAATGTACTCATAGAGACTCGCGGTGGTATCATGCTAGTTCCATATACAAATGATGCAGTATTTTTTGCTTCCGTTATCATTTTCAGGAAACACGGTTATCGCCCCCCTGATATCAGATATCGGCGCCCGGCGCCCGGCGCCCGGCGCCCGGCGCCCGGCGCCCGGCGCCCGACGGCCCCCCCCCCAAAAAAAAATAATTCGCATAGTAAATATTGTTTACAAGTTACAAGGCACGTTTCTACGTTCGCGTTGTGAATTTATTGTTTATTTGGGGGTGCAGCCAAAATATAAACGCGGGGCAGCTGCAGCAGCAGCATCATCTGACAGCAGCCACAACAACAACAACCTGAAGTACAATCCTACGCTCGTTCGATAATATAGTCAAAGTCAAGTATTGCAAAATAGTTACGCTCCCACCCCCCCCCCCCCCCCCTCCTTCCTAACCAGAAATCCTGGATCCGCGCCTGATATGACGAGGTTGGTTCCACAACATCCATACGAATAGTGAAAGTAGGAAAAACTGGCTGGGATTCGGTTAAATTATACAGTAAAACTATTTGGTGTATTTTAACCTAAACATGGCGCAACAGAAAAGGCGGCAACTATCTACATTGACACCGTTAGGGATATGGAACCAATTTAGAGAGCAACGCATTGTAGGACAGGTACCAGCATATTAAATACTTTTAGGGAGAACTATTTTAAGTTTTAGCAGCGCACCTGGCGTCATAATGGTTGTTCCCAAATTACTGTTGCAATTAGTGTTGTCAAGGGGCGTGGCTTAGCGAGCTAACAGCAAAACAGCGATGCAATAATCGATAATGGAACTCCTGATGTCGCTACCATTGAAGCATCAAGCTACTTAAAATGTAATCAACACAAACGTATTGCAACAGTACGAATGAATAAAGCATCAAGCCGCATACATAGAAATGTAATACGAAGACGGATAGAACTTAGAATGTCATCAGCCAGCAAGCATCAAGCCACATATAATTGTAATAAGACGGATAGAACTTAAAATGTCATCAGCCAGCAAGCATCAAGCCAAATATAATTATGGCGGATATGACCTTCCATAGTTTACTGGCGATACAATTATGATTTCATGGTGAGAATACAAGTTATAAGACGAGTATATGTTTGTCCGGATAACTGATTGTCGATGTTAATTTTGGGGCAATCTTACGACTGATCATCTGACCCGATTTTAAGCGAGAAAGATGGCACAGTTTGCTAAATAGTTTACATGCGTTGAGAAAGCAAGAACCGACGATTGTTCTGTGAAAAGTTTATGCCCGTAGCTGCTATTTTAAGAAAAATATCGTTAAAAAACTGCCATTTTTGTCCGATAATCTGGAGGATCCTTGTAGTGAAAACATACGTGTATACGTATGTTGAACCTTATATGTCACAGAAACGAATATATCGCACGTGGGATATATTCGTGCGAATGCGTCACACATTTCGGTGAATACTGGCCGAATTCGGCCGAATACATCATAAACCGAAAATCTCACCCAAATATGTTTCACTTTTTGGTATTTATATAAACGAATATGTCACGCAATCGCAAATTTCAAAGTTGACCGAATATGGTCATATCATTATAAAATCGAATGTATCGACAAGACGATCACTTTGGAGCATATTTATTGTCGAAATATGATCATTCCGTAATCCAAGATGACCGCCGAAAGGTCAAAAGGTCATTATTTTATTACAGATTTCAAACGTCTTATTTTCATGAACCGTTGGGCTGATATTGGACAAACTTCACAGTTATGGTCCGTGTGTGAAGACTTGTCATATTTGTTAAAATTGAGATCATCGCATAATCCAAAATGGCTGCCGTCAAAAAGTAAGTCTAATTCTTAAAAAAACTTCTCACGAACCGCCAGACGGATTTCGATGACACTTGGTAGGAATGATCGATAGTTAACGCTGTTTTAGATTTGTTCAAATGGTGGCCCCTGGGTCAAGAAAGGGCGGGCCGGAGGGGTCAAATAGGGGTCAAATTTCAGATATTACCGTTTATGGTCATGTCATATATCAAGACGATCACTCTGGAGCATTTTTGGTCGACATCGGATGATTACATAATTTAAGATGACCGCCCGCTGAAAGTTTATTTGTGATTTCAAGCGTCTTTTCCTTGTGCATCAGACTTTCCGTTATATATACCGTTTATCATTTATTCATATTTGTTCTGCATCACATTTGTTAATGCTGTTTTATAGCATTATACTGTTTTCATTGTTCAACAATTTTGATGGTATATATACATGTAATAGACAGTCTGGACCATTCTGACTTACTTTATAATTTGGATAATAATTTTAGGTGAGCGAAGCAGGCCCATTTGGGCCTCTTGTTATATTAATTTTAAATATCCGTGTCTGTGTAAATCAATTATGTGCAGCAACTTAATTACGACTGCTGTCGATATCATATAAAGTATAATTAATAGTGTACACCAGAAAATGCATTGGACGAATCAATATTGATTTTCGTTAATATTTTAAGAACAAAACACGGTTATCCGCCCTGCCCTCAACATTTTTAATTTCCGTCTTACAAATATTATGAAATACTGCCAATAAGTGTACCATGTAATAACAATCAAACGCTACACATCTAACATACTATTTTACTATTATTCTTATTATTCATCTGCATTGATTGACCCTAAATGATACTCTTTTGTGTTCATGGACCGTTAAGCACCATTACATTCCATTCACTGATATCTGTCTAAACCTGTATTATGTACATTTATCATGTATGTGCATAGGCAATGTGCTGTGAAATCTTTATAAACCTGAATTGTATACATGAACAGAGCTCCAGATAAGCTGCGTATTTGCTTAAATACCCAATTAAAATTGCCAAAAACCCAATTGAAATCAGAAATAGCGAGTATCAAAAAGCAATACAAATGTTGTGGTACCTTTATCATGCTGCAGAAAATAATAAACATACCACATATATACATGTAGCATATTTGTCTTAT
This sequence comes from Conchocele bisecta, assembly GCA_029237695.1. Taxonomy (NCBI): domain Eukaryota; kingdom Metazoa; phylum Mollusca; class Bivalvia; order Lucinida; family Thyasiridae; genus Conchocele; species Conchocele bisecta. The sequence continues at coordinate 48,679,504 of CM055273.1, forward strand.
TTTCCATGAAAACACATCTTGGTATTTCATTTTAGAATTGTCTCCAAGGACATTTTTTCATTTCGAAGAAAACTATTCAATAATTGCTGTCTGTTGATGGGTAAACAGTAAACAGTGATTTTATCTTACCCAATTAAAAATTTGAAATACCCAATTGCTTCAGAAATGATGGGAGGTCCCCCAGGGTGTCCGGTTTATAGAGGTTCCACTGTAATTCAGGTATATGAGCGTGCCGAGACATGCTCATGTTAATTGCTAACATGAAGAGTCTTTGTCAGTCTATATAACTTACAGTGAAATCCATCAAAATTAAACAAACTTATTTTACTAGGCGTTCGGCTTATAGATGTTTTACTGTACAGTGAAACAATATAAAAATGAAAATACTAAAGCGTGTAGGAATCCGGTTTAAAACATTTCCGCTGAAAAAGCTAACGAACAAATAATAGAGGATATTCATATTTTTGCAACGAATATGACATATATGTTCATCTCGTGGTGTGAAATGTCCATATTTCACGAGTGCCTAACGGCACTCGTGAAATATGGACAGGACATTTCACACCACGAGATGAACATATATGTCATATTCGTTGCAAAATATGAATATTCTGTTTATTATATACCGCTCCATGGAAATTAGCAGATTTTAGACTGTATACGGTATTGAATTTGTATTTGCAGCCTATAACTGCAGATGCGCGGTATGAATATAGATAGCGGAAGTAGTCGTATTTTCACCGGAAGTTGTTTCTTTCATCGATGAGAACATATGACTTTTATTTACATCGTATAGCTATGTATTTCATGGATAGGTATATAATAAAGTTGTTTTTCTAATTGCAGAATGAGCTGACTACAGCGGGTCCGATGTGAACATTGATGTACGATGTTAAGGACGGCATATCCTCTGCTACAAGATCGTGTGTTTGAAGTTTTACTAGCAGGTAATGTACAGCGGAGCCTCTCTAAACGGGACACCAAGAAAACATATGAGATCTTATTTTTGTTCTGGGTTTCTTGGTCATTTCTCTCAGATGATAATGTCTGTTCATGATCGCAAATCACACAACTATGCGGCTGATTTACAGTGAAATCTCTCTAAACCGGACACCCTTGGAGGTCCACAGGACGTCCGGTTTAGAGAGGTTTCACTGTAAATCTGGGCCCGGTTGTTCAAAACACCAGTTAGCTTAACGGACTGTTAAATCCTTAACGGACTGTTAAATCCTTAACTGAATGGTTAAACTCTCTGTTAAAACAGAGATTTTAACCATTCAGTTAAGGATTTAACAGTCCGTTAAGCTAACGGATGTTTTGAGCAACCGGGCCCTGACATTATATCGCTCTGAGCCATAGTTGTGTGCTATGCGATCATCATGAGCACACATTATCACCTGGGCTATGACCAAGAAACTCATCAGGTCGCAGGTGTTTTCTTGGCGTCCGGTTTAGAGAGGATCCACTGTAACTTACATGAAGCACAGACCAATATCACAGCAACATTCTCATTAACTAGCATATAAAACCACAATTTGCGAGCAAACCCGACCACGATGGGGACCTTTCACTAAACATCGTACGACTAAAATGTTCGTAAGTGCAAATTTAGGATCGTCTGTAAATTTAAATTTATGGATTTACATTTATTGAGTATAGGCTGTATAAATGTCGATCCAATAAGTGTTTACAAGAAAACATTGTTAATTTGAGATGTACAGACTCATAATTTTGCACTTACAACATTTTAGTCGTACGAAGTTTAGTGAAACAGCCCACTGGCCTGCTTCTAACAAACAGTATAGGTGGTTACCTTTCCGTATGATTGTGCTTGACGATCATGACGATCATGAACAGGACTGGTCATAAATCCCATAAGCCCCATCTCTCCAATCACAGCCACACATGATGTATATCAACTATATACAATAGAGTATTTGTGGCGTATTTACACCCGGGCACTTTTGAATTGCTTTGTACATTGTTTAGAAAGGTGTTTCATGTATATACAAACAATAATTGACCATCCAAGACACGCTAGAATCACCTGTGGGTGTGGTGTCACGTTTTCGTTGAACGTGCGTAATGTTCCCTCGAATTGACAATTCGTTCCCACGATACATTGTGAGAACGAATTGTCTTTCGTGGGAACGAATTGTTAATTCGAGGGAACGAATTGTCAATTCGCAGGGAACGAATTGTTAATTCGAGGGAACGAATTGCTAATTCGTGAGAACGAATTGTTATTTTCTGGGAACGAATTAATAAATTTGTAGGAAGGAATTGTTATTTCATGGTAACGAATTAATGAAAAAAATTCGATCTCACGATAAAAAAATTCGTTCCCTCGAATTAACAATTCGTTACCACGATATATCATAACGTGGGAACGAATTGTCAATTCGAGGGAACAAATTGTTATTTCGTAGGACCGAATTGTAATTCGAGGGAACAAATTGTCAATTCGAGGGAACGAATTGTTATAACGAATTAATAAATTGAGGGAATGAATTGTTATTTCATGGGAACGAATTAATAAAAAAAATCGTTCTCACGATATAACAATTCGTTCCCTCGAATCAACAATTCGTTCCCACGATATATCGTGGGAACGAATTGTTGATTCGAGGGAACGAATTATCAATTCGAGGGAACGAATTGTTATTTCGTGGGAACGACTTGTTAATTCGAGGGAACGAATTGTTAATTCGTGGGAACGAATTGTTATATCGTGGGAACGAATTGTTATTTCGTGAGAACGAATTAATAAATTGTGGCGGATTGTTATTTCGTGGGAACGAATTAATAAAATAGATCCATGTCCCCTGCGGGGCTCCGTAAGTTCACCCCTCTACTCATTCGATGTGTATTTGTATATAAATCTAAATGAATGAACGGCTCGCTTGCATTACAAGAATTGCATTACGTGATGTAAACTAGTATGACGCTTAATTCTAACGACATATTTGCTTATTTATATTTTTGAAACTATGAGAAATTGATATGTAAATATAAGTAATAGTAGATTACCGCGGCCCGCATGTCGTGCCCGTCGAGTCTTTGATTGTATACCGAAAAACGTTAACCAAAATCTTTAAGGAAAAGCTTTAACTCGGACACACGTACGCCAATGTGCTGAGTATACCGCGTTGTCCGCAAGCGGGCGCGACAAACAGTGTAGATCCTGATGAGCCGGCTCGTAACGAGCCGGCTCATCAGGATCTACACTGTTTGCAGCCACCAGATTGTTGTGTTTTCTGTGGCATAGAACACATTAATATGTTTAAAGCGTGCGAGTACTTTGAACTATATGCACTTTAAACTGATCAAATGTTTGCTATACCACAATCAACTCAACATACCAAATATAGGCTATACCACAATCAACGCAACACACCAAATATAAGCTGTACCATAATCAACTCAACAGACCAAATATTTGATATCCACAATCAACGCAACGGACCAAATATAAGCTATACCATAATCAACTCAACAGACCAAATATTTGATATCCACAATCAACGCAACAGACCAAATATTTGATATACAACAATCAACTCAACAGACCAAATATTTGATATACCACAATCAACTCAACATACCAAATATTTGATATACAACAATCAACTCAACGTACCAATTATTTGATATACCACACTCAAGACAACAGACCAAATATTTGATATACGATAATCAACTCAACAGACAAATATTTGATATACCACAATCAACACAACAGACCAAATATTTGTTCCACAATCAACGCAACAGACCAAATATTTGATATACCATAATCAACGCAACAGACCAAATATTTGATATACCATAATCAACTCAACAGAACAACTATTTGATATCTACAATCAACGCAACAGACCAAATATTTGATATACCATAATCAACGTAACAGACCAAATATTTGATATACCATAATCAACGCAACAGACCAAATATTTGATATCCACAATCAACGCAACATACCAAATATTTGATTTACCATCATAAACGCAACAGACCAAATATTTGATATCCACAATCAACGCAACAGAACAATTATTTGATATACCATAATAAACGTAACAGACCAAATATTTGATATACCATAATCAACGCAACAGACGAAATATTTGATATACCATAATCAACGCAACAGATCAAATATTTGATATCCACAATCAACGCAACAGACCAAATATTTGATGTCCACAATCAACGCAACAGACCAAATATTTGATATACCATAATAAACGCAACAAACCAAATATTTAATATACCATAATCAACTCAACAGACCAACTATTTGATATACAATAATCAACTCAACATAACATCTATTTTGATATACCATAATCAACTCAACAGACCAACTATTTGATATACCATAATCAACTCAACAGACCAACTATTTGATATACCATAATCAACTCAACATACCAAATATTTGATATACCATAATTAACTCAACATACCAACTATTTTATATACCATAATCAACTCAACATACCAACTACCATAATCAACTCAACAGAACAACTATTTGATATACCATAATCAACTCAACAGACCAACTATTTGATATACCATAATCAACTCAACAGACAAAATATTTGATATACCATAATCAACACAACATATATTTATTGCACTCTTGCGAGTTATTTGCACCGGTTTTGCTGTAAGAGAAACCCCGTAATCAACTCCTTACAAATAATACACCGCGAAGAGAGCACCCGTAATTGCGCTCGTGCTTTCTTGGAAACCAAGTGCTACCATGCAAAATGTTTAATGTTTACTACAGTCAAGATAAAGCTATTTGAAAACTTGGAGAGCCTCGACTAATCTACAATGTTAATGTGATTGAACACATTCCAAGCATGCACTGAAATATATCTAGTTCATAGAAACAGCTGCGTAATTTGTATTTCAAAACGTTTACATGACGGTACGTGTGGAACACATCGTTGTGCAACTATTCATGCGCACAGCACAATTCATTGATAATAATCTCAAAAACAGACTAAATGTGCATGTGTATCCGCTGTGGAAGTGTAATAAATAAGATATTCATCGTACATGTTTGAATAGCGGAACTAATACACTCGTGTCCGTCGGCGTCCGTGCAAGCAACTCATTCGCTACGCTCACTCGTTGCTTACGCGGAAGCCGACGCACACTCGTGTATTATTTAACGCTATTCAAACTGTACGTTGGAATATCCTCTATATCATAATCAGCTCAACAGACTGTTGCAAACATTGGCCTCAGATATTACGTAGATTAAATAGGTTTATTTACGTCACATCAACTGTACGTCATAACATACGGAAGAATCATACAACACATGTATATTTACAGTCGCCATTGTATAAGAATTACAAGAGACGTCTCATTAAAACGTTGAGCAAACAGTTTTACCTTTCAACATATACCTGAACAGCATCACTTGTTGCATAGTATGGAGCTACATGAATATACACTCCGGACTACATATACACATAAATATGCATGTTGTTGCATGCACATGCATATTTACCCGTGTTATATGATAAACGCAGTCATCCCATGGTGTCGGGTAGCTGTTGATAGGCCATTAAACACCAACAAACAAAAAACTAACAAACAAACACATGGTGTCGCGAACTGCTGCGCCCGAAACGACGCATTTCACAGGATCGATATTAACGCAGTGAACCCGAAAGCCCGCTATAGCTGTTTATGCAAACAGTGCAGATCCGGATGAGCCGGCTCGTAACGAGCCCTCTCATCAGGATCTGCACTTTTTGAAAACAATTTTCATATTTGAGAACAAAAACATACCCCCTATTCATCAATGGACTAGTCTGAAAATAATTTTGCGATGATTGGATTGGCTGCAAAATTAACATATACAAATCAATTATAGTTACTTAGGGGTGAAAGGGTTAACTGCCATGCCATGCAACAACACTTCTGTGACACGGCACGCGTGTGGATATATGAATCACCCCCATACTCGCATCAAATGAATATTTTGTAAAAAAAAATAACTCGTCGCAAATCGGCAAGAAAACACTGAACCAATGAAGTTGCCTTTACAACTGCGCATACCCTGGTTAAAACAATCAAAGGAAAATACACCGGCTTTTGGCTCATTCTATATGTTGTCCCGCGTTGCATAGCTACCGCTATTTGTGACAGTGCAAATAACGTATTACATGTTTTATTCACCTGTATATGTGTTTTTCCATTTGTGCAAATAGCCGACAGCAATTGGGTTCAGAAGTACGATAGAAATCTGCAATTAAATTAATTTGTCTAATCTGTTTCGCAGATCTGCGACAAAAGCCTTTTCGAACACATAAGTCGAACTGAGGCTATATTTACAACATGTTATCAATGTACTTTTAAGGTAGTAGGTCATATATAGATACATTTGACTTCATTACTTCTTAACCCTTACTACGCTGAATTAAGTTGTGTCGTCTGCTGGAAATGTTATATTTTCAATATTTCTCGATATAACCCTGTTTTGACAGCGCATGAGAATCGTCTCCACTGGAGACGATTCTCATGTGCTGCCAAAACAGGTTTTTTGTTAAGAATTAAGGCAAAAATTAAAAACAGCAGACGACATTTTTCGTCTCCCGCGTAGTGAGGGTTAAGAGTGATGTGATATATGAATATAACATGTGACTGTTCTCTTGTTTCTGTATACTATATGGATCATTGAGTTGCCTGCTCCATCATATTTGACGCATACAGCAAATAATATGACACTAAACCAAATACAATTTGGTGCAATACATAATAGACAGATATCACCACGGCAAGCTATACATATTATGCAAGCAAATTATACAAAATACGAGATATCTGAGCATTTCTCCCATCAATCTCAATATAACTTGATGTGTAAATTGTTCAATCTGATGAACAGCCTATGTTAGTGTACACGTTGCCCATAGGTAAAGCCATATATACTCACATAGTAGGTGAGTAGATACTAGGGACAATACACTCAGGTAACTGCTTACATGTCACTGGATTTGATAGCTAATAACAGAGTACTGTATTTGGTATATATGGTATGTGTTGTGTGGTCTGCCAGGTAAAAGTGATACACTGTGCGATTTTCTGTGTATGAGGTTATTTATAATGGTGGTTCATGTTGTTAAAAACACAGGCACAAACCTTTCCAGAAAACTGATATATTTTACAGTTTGGTGTAATGTAATTTATAGTAGTATGTTCTTCTGTCTTTTCTACATGTGATTAGCTACATTATATCATATGTTCTACTTCACATTTCGAATTCTTTGTCAAACAGTAGAACAGGTGAAACTGGCTGATGGCTGGAACATACAAAGATGGCCGACTTGACCACACCATGTGCCGTATAGGATAAAGTAATGAGGCAGTATTCACATATCGATGGTCTAGTAACATAAGGTCGTAACTGCTATGCTTTAGCATAGCAGTTACGACCTTATGTTACTAGGCCATCGATATATGTAAAACATATATTCCATCACATTTACGAATCAATTATCTTTAAATCAAAAGATGATCAGGTATAGAACGTCTCCTTAAGATCATATACTATTGTACATCCCACCAAATCGCGCATGTATAGGTGGCTGTAACTCGAGAAACGGGGCTTATTGATTTTGCGACCAATGTAGAACCAGATCAGCCTGTGCATCCGCACAGTCTCATCAGGATGTGCATTGTTCGTTAATCCATAAATTAGCATAGCAGTTACGACCTTATGTTACTAGACCATCGATATATGTAAAACATATATGTTATCACATTTACGTAGCAATTATCGTTGAATCAAACGATGATCAGGTATATAACGGGTCCTTAAATACTATGAAAATAACCATAACGCGTGTGTGGTCCGTGAAGTATGTGCCATTGATGCCGGGCAAAAGTTTCTTTAAAATATATTACCGTGTTTTCTGTATTGCCAGTAGACAAAAAAGCTATGTCACTGCATTATTATGCTGCTTGCAATTTAGAATTGCATGTCGTTATAGTCGCCTCGCGGAGCCATACCGTACTAATTACGTCGGAATAGATAGCATTATGATTACAGTGTTGTCGGCTACGGATCGATTGAAAGCCAATCATCGAGCTCTCTTGGTATTGTGTTATCACTGACAAACATTACGGGTTGGGTGTTTTCACCCTTACTGTGATCCAGATGTCCATGGGCTTGGCCCGCATGTACATGTTTGGCTTTATTGTATAGTCGAACCTGTCTAAACCGGACACCAAGAAAACATCCGTGATCTTCTTGGTCAGTTATCGCAGGTGATAACGTTTGTTCGTGACTCACAACTATGGCTCAGAATGATCAAATGTCTGATTTACAATGAAACTTCTCGAAACTGGACACCAAGTTCACACCCGTGATCCTACATTTCGTTCATTCGTTCATTCATTCATTCGGCTTATATTTAAGGGTGGGAATTGGCTCGAACACATTCCATACCCGGATGTGATCTAACATTTGATGAGTTGTTGGTAATTAATTTTATCTCCGTGATAATGTTTGTTCGTGACAACACAACAATGGCTCCGAATGATAAAATGCCTGATGTACAGTGAAACCTCTCTAAGCCGGATTGTCCGGTTTAGAGAGGTTTCACTGTACATGAGAGTTTATTCCTGAAAGACTGGATCCCAAGAATAAATGTATTGTTGGGGCACAGTGTAAGAGTAGTAAGACTACTGTCTGTTTCACGAAAGCTGCCCAAATGTTATGGCCATATAAACAATTCAAAAACCATATTGTTTTCGATAATATTAAATGAAATGAAAATTTAAGAATGAGCCTTCTTTTTATTTCGTGAAATTCGGTCAAATATTGGTTTTATTACGAAAAATTGATTTCTCTATGGGAATTTAACATGGGGCAAAAAGAGGTAAAGGAGTGTGGGATTAGTCAAAAAACGAAATATTTTGGAAATTGACTCCGAAACCTAGCTATATAGCTTGGATATGATCTAACTAAGAAAACAAAAGTTAAATTTTAAATATCGGTCCAGTATTTCTAAAATTCAAAAAAATTTCCCCATGTTAAATCCCCATAGACATTTTCACTCCGTGAAGATGTCTATGGGGATTTAACATGGGGAAATTTTGTTTTCGCAATAAAATCAATATTTGACCAAATTTCACGAAATAAAAAGAAGGCTCATTCTTAATTTTTCCTTTAATTTAATATTATGAAAAGAAATCTTGTTTTTGAATTGTTTATATAGCCGTAACATTTGGGCAGCTTTCGTGAAACAGACAGTAGTGCTATAGTAGTCTAGACAAAATAGATTTCGACGCACCACACAATGCGACAGGTCACTTTAATCAATTACTTGCCAGTGCAGGGTGTTAATTTTCAGGCTATTTGATTAATCAGGGGAACTGGAAATATTTTGTAACGACAGATACATGTATAATCAGAAACTTCGATTTTAATTTCAGTTATTTATAGCTTACGGTGACAGCAACTGATATACAATACAACATATCATATTTCTGCACGTATTTGTTTAATACTTGTTTGTGCGTACTGTGCCCGTCATGTATTGCACAATAAACATGCATTATTAAGTGGTGCTGATCCTGATGAAACGGCTCGTAAGCGCTGACTAATCTGGATTTACACTACACCACAGACTGTGCTATTATTCCCAATATTTGAATTTATTTTGATTTTAAAATGCTTGAATATTAAAATTAGGGATGGGTTGTGGCATAGGGGTACCTGACTACCAATGCAGAGGTTGTGGGTTCAAACCTCGCCTCAGGCATTATAGGAATGAATGGCCTTTGTGTGGAATTTATCGGGGTATAAACTTGGAAAAGTCGCCGGAATACTGGACGAAGCGATAAAAAATTACAATTTTCGAAAAAAAAGAGAAAAAAAATATTATTTTTTTCGAAAATTGTAATTTTTTAAGGCCTCGTCCAGTATTCCCGCGACTTTTCCAAGTTTATATCCCCGATAAATTCAACAAAAAAACCATTAATTCCTTATAATTCCAGCATTTGAAATAAATTCATCAAGAAAATGTGTTTATTTTCCGTTTTCTTAAGAATTATTTTAACTGCGCCTCACGGTTACGGAAAGTAGTTCGGCATATGGGAGTTTACTGGGATATAAATTTTGGACAGAGACTTGCTATGGACCAATCAAATGTTAGGGAATTGTGTAAATATTTTTGTGCTGGAATTATCAACAAATATTTTCATTGTATTTCCATCCCACTGGTCTGTCGGATGACACTTTAAACTGTGGTCCCGTCTCTATATGACCTTAGCTGTTGCTGAGAAGTTAAACCCTTTCACTTTCAGTTTTGAATATTGAAATCAAGCAGCTTGATTGGGTGAGCTCATCAGGCTGATCCAATCAAATGACTCGATTGCCAGTTGAGATTGCCAATAGATGTTCAGTAGCCTATTTCATCAAAATTGCAAAGTATACTTATCTAGCAAAGTATACTTTGAGGGAGAAATTTTCAATTTTAGGATAAATTTATTAATTTTTATTATACTGAATTTATTACATTTTGGCTGTGATAATGTAATAAGTTCAGTATAATAAGTCTGCATATTTTTAATCATCAAATATATGCAGTCGTTACTTCTATATGAAATAATGCATTTCAGGAAAAATAAATGATTACTCCCTCAAAGTATACTTTGCTAGATAAGTATACTTTGCAATTTTGATGAAATAGGCCACTGAAACGTTGTCTTGATGACAACGTTTCAGTGGCCTATTTCATCAAAATTGCAAAGTATACTTATCTAGCAAGATTAACTCATGCGGTCGTGTATGAGCCGACTCATCTGGATTTACACTACTTGGAAACATGGGGATAATTAGAAGCAAGTGCCGCTAGAACGGCTAAAGCCGCTAATACCTAATTAAAGCCGCCTATATCTCATTTAATTCCTGTACGTATGGCTGTACATTGTATTATGCACGGCTAACTAGTCCGCTCGGATAATTAACTAATGATGTTGAATTAACCGTCTCGTAAATATCTGGCAAGGCTTAGGAAACGGGATGGACGAGGCTCTGCCGAGCACATCCCGTTTCCGTGCCGCGCCAGATATGTTTTCCCATTCACGGCACTAACCTAATATTCTATTTATCCCGTCAAAACTACAGATAGCTTTAAAATGCAAAACTAACCTCAGCCACAACCTCAAAATAGGAGAATCGACTAGAATGACAACCGCACCTATTATTAGGTCGTATTGACAGGATATCAAAAATGTTTCACGGCACCGTATTTCACGGCACACCGTATTTCTGAACATTATTGTCCGTATATGTCGCCTGTAAAAAAAATGGGGATTGGTAAAAAAAATGTTAATAATACTGAAAAATAACTAGCGTTTTCAACCAATGGCAATTTGCCTGACAATGTATGAGCCCAGTTCCTTCGCCCGACGACGCGATGGAACGAAACTAAAATGGTAAATTTCGACCCTTTGTTTCTACACTCGTATGGAAGACTTCTGAGTGTGGCATGCATAATTCAGGTTATTACCTATTGTGTATCAACAAAACCCGTCTTAGGTAACATTTGACAGCCGGAGGCGTATATTGTTTGGACTGTGTGTCCGTGAGTCCGTCCGACCGTGTGTCCGGCACATTAAGAAGTTCGCCGGAGTCATAACTTCTATATCCCTGGAAGGATTACTTAAATATTTCATCACAATATATCTATGGACAAATGCCACACATCCATGCTGCCCTTAATATGACCTCGACCTTTTGACCTTCACATATTTGATTTTGTTCACACATTAATAAGTTCGCCGGTGTTTCTCAATTCTGTCATAACTTCTATATCCCATGATGGATTACTTTAATATTTCAATACATCAAACATGTGGGCAAATGCCACACATCCATGCTGCATTTAATGACATTGACCTTTTGACCTTCACAACTTTTAACGTTTTCACACACTAAGAACGGAGTTTATCCCGTCAACTATGTCGCTACTAGACGTGAAAAGCAGGTACGTGTATTTTTTCTCGTTCACGTCTAGTAGATACGTCATTATGTACGACGTTACGTCATTATGTGAATGACGTAACACGATAATCTTGTCGCTTCAGAAGACAAACTTATGAGGCCACAAATGCATTTTTTACAGACATTTGAACAACTTTGATGTGGTTAACGGGATAAATAGAATATTATTATAGTGTCATGAACGTGAATAAATATCTGACTCGGCTCGAAATCAGGATGTGCTCGGCAAGCCTCGCCCATCCTGATTTCTCAGCCTCGACAGATATTTATTCACGTTCATGACACTATACTAATATTCTCTATTTCTCACGTCTGCCATATCATTTATAGCCCTCGAAGAATTACTTTCAATATTTCAATACATCATACGTGTGCACGAACGTCACACAATCACGCTGCCCTTAATATGACCTTCACCATTCAGGCCAGTACGCAGGATTTAATTTAGGGGGGTGCGTTATAGACGGCGCGAAGGGCTAACAATTGTTTTTGCACATCCACGGACAGACCACGGCAGATTAACGCTTTCACCCCTAAGTGACTGGAATTGATTTTGAATTGTTAATTTTGCAACCAATCTAATCATCACAAAATGATTTTCAGACCAGTACATTTATGAACATGGGGTGTTTTTGTTCTCAAAATTATGAAAATTACTTGCAAAAAGTGCAGAGCCTGACGAGAGTGCTCGTCACGAGCCGGCTCATCTGGATCTATACATTTTGCCAATACCACTATACAGGCCTGCTGGTTATGGGTGAAAGGGTTAAGAGGGGTGCGTACGCACCCGTCGCACTCCATCTACGTACGGGCCTGCCATTTCAGGTCATGCACAAACTTGATTGTGTGTCTGTAGTGTACGGAGCTACGGAGTGTGTGTCTGTAGTGTACGTAGCTACGGAGTGTGTGTCTGTAGTGTACGTAGTGTACGGAGCTACGGAGTGTGTGTCTGTATTGTGTACGTAGTGTACGAGCTACGGATGTGTGTGTAGTGTACGTAGTGTACGGAGCGCTACGGGCTAGTGTGTGGTGTACGTAGTGTACGGAGCTACGGAGTGTGTGTCGTAGTATGCTGCTGTATGATACGGAGCTACTACGGAGTGTGTGTCTGTAGGTGTACGGAGCTACGGAGCTACTGACGTAGCAAGTGTGTGTACGTAGTGTACGAGTGCTAGCGGCTAGTGATGTGTACGTAGTGTACGTTGTACGTGTACGGAAGTGTGTGGTTGCTACGGAGTGTGTAGTGAGTTGTACGGAGTAAGGAGTGTGTGTCTGTAGTGTACGTAGTGTACGGAGTGTGTGTCTGTGTGTGCTAGTGTACGTAGTGTACGGAGATACGGAGTGTGTGTCTGTAGTGTTACGTAGTGTACGGTGCTACGGAGTGTGTGTACGTAGTGTACGGAGCTCGGTGTGTTTCTGTATACGTAGTGTACGGATGCTACGGAGTTTTGTGTGTGTGTCTGTAGTGTACGGAGCTTACGGAGTGATGTGTTCTGTAGAGTGTACGAGATACGGAGTGTGTAGTACGTAGTTAGTGTAACGGAGCTTACGGAGTGTGTGTACGTAGTGTACGGAGCTACGGATGTGTGTGTCTGTAGTGTACGGACTGAGTACGGAGTGTGTGTACGTTGTGTACGGAGCTACGTGGTAGTGTGGTGTCTGTAGTGTACGTAGTGTACGGAGCTACGGAGTGTGTGTTGTAGTGTACGGAGTGTACGTAGTGTAGGAGCTACGGAGTGTGTGTCTGTAGTGTCACGGCGTGTTATTCGGAGCTACGGAAGTGTGTGTGTACGTAGTGTACGGAGCTACGGGAGTGTGTGTCTTGTAGATGTACGGAGCTACGGAGGTTGTGTCTGTAGTGTACGTTATAGTGTACGGAGCTACGGAGTGTGTGTCTGTAGTGTGCTACGGAAGTTTTTTATACGGATGTGTGTGTGTCTGTAGTGTACGGAGCTACGGAGTGTGTGTCGGTTGTGTCTGGATTGTGTACGTAGTTGTACGGATGTGTGTCTGTAGTGTACGGAGCTACGGAGTAGTGTGTAGTAGTGTACGGAGCTACGGAGTAGTGTGTCTGTAGTGTACTGTAGTGTACGGAGCTACGGAGTGTGTGCTGTAGTGTACGTAATAGTGTACGGGAGCTACGGGAGAGGTTTGTGTGTACGGAGCTACGGGTGTAGTTGTGGCGTCTGTAGTGTACGGAGCTACGGGAGTGTGTGTACTGTAGTGGTACGGAGCTACGGAGTGTCGTGTGTACTGTAGGTAGTAGAAGTGTACGGAGCTACGGAGTGTGTGTCTGTAGTGTACGGAAGTACGGAGGTGTGTGTCCTGTAGCGTACGGAGCTACGGAGTGTGTGTCTGTAGTGATACGGTAGGTGCTACGGATAGTGTGTGTCTGTAGTGTACGGTAGTCTACGGAGCTGTGTGTGTCTGTAGTGTACGTAGTGTACGCTACGGAGTGTGTGTCTGTAGTGTACGGAGCTACGGAGTGTGTGTGATGTAATACCCGTGCTACCCACAAAATAAGTAGTAATTTAGCTACGGAGTGTGTGTCTGTAGTGTACGGAGCTAGGGTGTGGTTGTTGTAGTGTACGGAGCTACGGAGTGTGTGTCTGTAGTGTACGGTAGTGCTACGGAGCTACGGATGTGTGTCTGTAGTGTACGGAGCTACGGAGTGTGTGTCTGTAGTGTACGGAGCTACGGAGTGTGTGTGCTAGTGTCTACGTATGTTACGGAGCTACGGCGTGTTGTGTTGTGTCAGTAGTGGTACGTAGTGTACGGAGTTTACGGAGGTGTGGTCTGTAGGTACGGAGCTACGGAGTGTGTGGCTGTAGTGTCGGAAGCTACGGAGTGTGGGTGTCTGTAGTGTACGGAGCTACCGGGCGTACGGACTGTGTGTTGTAGTGTACGGAGCTACGGGAGTGTTGTGTCAGTAGTTGTACGGAGCTACGGAGTGTGTGGTCTGTAGTTGTTACGGAGTTACGGAGAGAGTGTATGTAGTGTCGGAGTCGGAGGTGTGTGTTGTAGTGTACGTAGTGTAACGGAGCTACGGAGTGTGTGTTGTAGGTGTAGTAAGTGTCGGAGCTACGGAGGTTGTGTGTCTGAGTGAACGGAGTTACGGATTGTTGTGTCTGTGTGTACGGAGCTACGGAGTGTGTGTCTGTAGTGGGGTTACGTAGTGTACGGAGCTTCGGGGGTGTGTGGTTGTCTGTTGTGTTCGTAGGTGTTACGGAGCTAACGGGAGTGTGGTGTTCTGTAGTGTACGGCAGCTACGGAGGTACAGTGTGATTTCTTGTTAGGTACGGAGCTACGGAGTTTTTTGTTGTGTCTTGTCTGGTAGGAGTACGGAGTACGGAGTGTTGTGTTACGGAGCTACGGGTGTGTGTCTGTAGTGTACGTAGCTACGGAGAAGGAGAGGTCTGTAGTCTGTAGTGTACGGAAGCTACGGAGTTGTTTGTGTCTGTAGTGTATACGGGAGGTGTGCTTGTAGTGTACGGAGCTACGGAGATGTGTTGTCTGTAGGGTACGGAGTACGGGGAGGCTGTGTATGTAGTTTAACGGAAGTACGGGGTGTGTGTCTGTAGTGTAACGTTGTGTTACGGAGGTACGGAGTGTGTGTTTCTTGTAGGTGTTAAGTAGGGAGTAGGAGTTAGGAGTGGTGTGTTGTAGTGTTCGGAGCTCGGGAGTGGTGTATTGTAGTGTACGGAGCTACGGAGTGTGTGTATGTTTAGAGTGACGTAGTGTACCGGAAGCTTTCGGAGTGTGTGTTCTGTAGTGTTGTGTGTACGGAGCAACGGAGTGTGTGTCTGTAGAGTACGGAGCTACGGAAGTGTGGGTCTGTAGTTTTACGGAGTTCGGAGTGTGTGTTGTAGTGTACGGAGTACGGATGAGTGTGTAAGTAGTGTACGGAGCTACGGAGTGTGTGGTCTGTAGTGTACGTAGTGTACGGAGCTAACGGGAGTGTGTTGTTGTAGTGTAGCGTTGTGTTACGGAGCTACGGAGCTTGGTGTGTTTGTAGTGTACGGAAGCTACGGGATGAGTTTTTGAGGGTGTGTTCTGTAGTGTAGGAGGCTACGGAGTTGTGTGTCTGTAGTGTACGGAGCTCGGAGTGTTGTGTCAGTCGTGTACGTTAGCTACGGAGTGTGTGTCTGTAGTGTAGTGTTGTCGGAAGCTTACGGCGTTTGTTGTGCTTGTAGTGTACGGAGGTACGGGAGGGGTAGTGTGTTGTTTTTATAGTGTACGGAGTCGGAGTGTGTGTCTGTAGTGTACGGAGCTACGGAGAGTGTTGTATGTTAGGTACGGAGATACCGGGGGGGGAGGTGTGTGTCTGTAGTTGTAAGTAGCTACGGGAGTGTGTGTCTGTAGGTACGTAGTGTACGGAGTACGGAGTGTGTGTCTGTAGTGTACGGAGCTACGGGTGTGTGTCTGTAGTGTACGGAGGTACGGGTTGTGTGTCTGAAGTGTAGGGAGCTACGGAGAGTTGGTATGTAGTGTACGGAGCTAAACGGAGTGTGTGTCCTGTAGTGTAGTAGAGTAACGGAGGTTTAGGAGTGTGTGTCTGTAGTTGTACGTAGTGTACGGAGCTACGGAGTGTGGTGTCTGTAGTGTAGGAGCTTACGGAGTGTGTCTGTAGTGTACGTAGTGTACGGAGCTACGGAGTGTGTGTCTGTAGTGTACGTAGTGTACGGAGCTACGGAGTGTGTGTCTGTAGTGTACGGAGCTACGGAGTGTGTGTCTGTAGTGTACGGAGCTACGGAGAGTGTGTATGTAGTGTCGGTAGGTAGCTACGGAGTGTGTGTGGCTAGTAGTGTACGTAGTGTTTACGGAGCTACGGAGTGTGTGTTCTGTAGTGTACGTAGTGTACGGAGCTACGGGGAGGGTGTGTCGGAGTACGTAGTACGGGAGTACGGAGTGTGTGTCTGTAGTTAGGTGTACGGAGCTACGGAGTGTGTGTCTGTAGTGTACGGAGCTACGGAGTGTGTGTCTGTAGTGTACGGAGCTACGGAGTGTGTGTCTGTAGTGTACGTAGTGTACGGAGCTACGGAGTGTGTGTCTGTAGTGTACGTAGTGTACGGAGTACGTAGGTGTAGGTGCGTGTCATTGTGTACGGAGCTACGGAGTCTGTGTGTCTGATAGTGTACGGACGCTACGGGAGTGTGTCTGTAGTGTCGGAGCGGAGTACGGAGTGCTTTGTGTCTGTAGTGTACGGAGCTACGGAGTGTGGTGTCGGTAGTAGAGTGTGTATGTAAGTGTACGGGAGCTACGGAGTGTGTGTCTTGTAAGTGTTACGTGATACGGGAGTGTGTGGTCTGTAGTGTACGGAGCTACGGAGTGTGTGTCTGTAGTGTACGGAGCTACGGAGAGTGTGTATGTAGTGTACGGAGCTACGGAGTGTGTGTCTGTAGTGTACGTAGGTACGGAGCTACGGAGTGTGTTCTGTAGTGTACGTTGTGTACGGAGCAACGGAGTGTGTGTCTTGTAGTGATACGGAGCTACGGGTAAGGTGTGTCTTGTAGTGTACGGAGTACGGAGGTGTGTGTCTGTTGTGTCGGAAGCTACGGAGAGTGTGTATACTGTAGTGTACGGAGCTACGGAGTGTGTGTCTGTAGGTACGTAGTGTACGGAGCAGCTACGTGAGTGTGTGTTCTGTAGTTGTACGTAGTGTACGGAGCTTACGGAGTGTGTGTTGTAGTTGTACGGAGCACGGAGTGTAGTGTCTTTAGTGTTCCGGAGTACGGAGTGTGTGTCTGTAGTGTATCGGAGCTACGGAGTGATCGTATGTGTGTGTCTGTAGTGTACGGAGCTACGGAGTGTGTGTCTGTAGTGTACGGAGCTACGGAGTGTGTGTCTGTAGTGTACGGAGCTACGGAGTGTGTGTCTGTAGTGTACGGAGCTACGGAGTGTGTGTCTGTAGTGTACGGGACTTACGGAGTTGTGAGTAGTAGTGTACGGAGCTACGGATGAGTGAGTATGTAGTGTACGGAGCTACGGAGTGTGTGTCTGTAGTTGTAAGTATAGTGTACGGAGCTACGGATGTGTGTTGTGTGTAGTAGTGTACGGAGTACGGAGTGTGTGCTTGGGTTTGTCTGTAGGGTGTTACGGAGCTACGGTGTCGTGTTGGGAGTGTGTGTTCTGTAGTGTACGGAGCTACGGAGTGTGTGTCTGTAGTGTACGGAGCTACGGAGTGTGTGTCTGTAGTGTACGTAGTGTACGGAGCTACGGAGTGTGTGTCTGTAGTGTACGGAGCTACGGAGTGTGTGTCTGTAGTGTACGGAGCTACGGAGTGTGGTGTTGGATGTGTGGAGTTTTTTTTTTTTTTTCCCCCTGGTCGTTGTACCGTAGTGTACGGAGCTTACGGAGTGTGTGTCTGTAGTGGTACGGAGTACGGAGTGGTGGTGTCTGTAGTTGTACGTAAGCTACGGAGTGTGTAAAGTCTGTAGTGTACGGAGTAGGAGTGTGTGTCTGTAGTGGTACGGAGATACGGAGTGTGTGTCTGTAGTGTAACGGAGGAGCCTACGGAGTGTGTGTCTGTAGTGTACGGAGGTACGGAAGTGTGTGTCTGAAGTGTACGGAGCTAACGGAGTGTGTATCTGTAGTGTTCGTTTAGTGTTACGGAGTACGGAGTGTGGTGTCTGTAGTGTACGGAGCTACGGAGTTTGTGTCTGTAGGGTACGGGGAGCGACCGGAGTGTGTGTCCTGTAAGTGTTTACGTAGCTTCGGAGTGTGTGTCTGTAGTGTTCGGAGAACGGAGTGTTTGTGTCTGTAGTGTACGTAGGTACGGAGGCTACGGAGTGTGTGTCTGGGGGTAGTGAACGTAGTGTTACGGAGCTACGGCGTGTGTTTTGTGTTGATCGTGATACGGAGCTTTACGGAGTGTTGTGACTGTAGGTTTACGGAGCTACGGAGAGTGTGTATGTAGTGTTAACGGAGCTACGTGAGTGTGTGCCTGTAGTGTACGGAGCTACGGAGTGTGTGTCTGTAGTGTACGTAGTGTACGGAGCTACGGAGTGTGTGTCTGTAGTGTACGGAGCTACGGAGTGTGTGTCTGTAGTGTACGGAGCTACGGAGTGTGTGTATGTAGTGTACGGAGCTACGGAGTGTGTGTCTGTAGTGTACGTAGTGTACGGAGCTACGGAGTGTGTGTCCCTGTAGTGTTACGTATGTACGGAGCTACTACTGGAGTTGTGTGTCAGTAGTGTCGGAGCTACGGAGTGTGTGTCTGTAGTGTACGGAGCTACGGAGTGTGTGTCTGTAGTGTACGGAGCTACGGAGAGTGTGTATGTAGTGTACGGAGCTACGGAGTGTGTGTCTGTAGTGTACGTAGTGTACGGAGCTACGGAGTGTGTGTCTGTAGTGTACGTAGTGTACGGAGCTACGGAGTGTGTGTCTGTAGTGTACGGAGCTACGGAGTGTGTGTCTGTAGTGTACGGAGCTACGGAGTGTGTGTCTGTAGTGTACGGAGCTACGGAGTGTGGGTCTGTGTAGTGTACGTAGTCTACGGAGTGTGGTGTCTGTAGTGTACGAGTGTAACGTGTCTACGCAGTGTGATTCTGTAGAGTACGGCGCTACGGAGTGTGTGTCCACCTGTAGTGTACCGGAGCTACGGAGTTGGTGGATCCCTGTAGTGTGTACGGAGCTACTGAGAGTGTGTATGTAGTGTACGGATGCTACGGAGTGTGTGTCTGTAGAGTACTAGTGTACGAGCCTACGGAGTGTGTGACTGTATAGTACTTAGTGTACGGAGCTAACGAGATGTGTGTCTGTAGTGTGGTACGAGCTACGGTAGTGAGTGTCTGTAGTGTACGGAAGCTACGATTGTGTGTTCCAGTAGTGTACGGAGCTACGGAGAGTGTGTATGTAGTGTACGGAGCTACTGAAGTGTGTGTCTGTATGACGTATAGTTACAGCTACGGAGTGTGGGTGTCTGTAGTGTAACGTAGTGTAACGGAGGCTACGGATGTGTGTCCTGTAGTGTACGGAGCTACGGAGTGTTTTCCAGTAAGTGTACGGAGCTACGGAGTGTGTGTCTGTAGTGTACGGAGCTACGGAGAGTGTGTATGTAGTGTACGGAGCTACGGAGTGTGTGTCTGTAGTGTACGTAGTGTACGGAGCTACGGAGTGTGTGTCTGTAGTGTACGTAGTGTACGGAGCTACGGAGTGTGTGTCTGTAGTGTACGGAGCTACGGAGTGTGTGTCTGTAGTGTACGGAGCTACGGAGTGTGTGTCTGTAGTGTACGGAGCTACGGAGTGTGTGTCTGTAGTGTACGTACTACGGAGTGTGTGACTGTAGTGAAGCGTATGTACGGAGCACGGAGTGTGGTGTCCCTGGAGTGTAACACGGAGTGTGTCTTCTGTATGGTACGGAGCTACGGATGTGTGCTGTAGTGTCCGGTAGCTACGGAATGTGTAATGTAGTTGTACGGAGGCTACGGATTGTGGTGTCTGTAGTGTACGGTATGGTACGGACTAACGGAGAGTTGTCCTGTAGTGTACTAGTGTACGGAGCTACGATTTGTGTCTGTTAGTGTACGGAGCTACGGAGTGTGTCCTGTATTACTAAGGAGCTACGGATGTGTGGTCTGTAAGTTGTACGGAGCTACGAGAGTGTTATGTATGTACGGAGCTACGGAGTGTGTGTCCTGTAGTGTACGTATTGTACGGAGCTATGGAGTGTAGTGTCTGTAGTGTACGGAGCTAACGGAGTTGTGTAGTCTGTTAGTGTACGGAGCTACGGAGGTGTTGGTGTCTGTAGTACGGAGCTACAGGAGTGTGTGTACTGTAGTTGTACGTAGTGCGTACGGAGCTACGGAAGTGTGTGTCTGAGCTAGTGTAGCGGAGCTTCGCAGATTGTGTGTGTCTTAAGGTGTAACGGAGCCTACGGGGGAGAGTGTGGATAGTGTCTACGGAGCTACGGAGTTAGTGTTTCTGTAGTGTACAGTAGTACGGAGCCGAACGGGATGTGTGTCCTGTAGTCGTAACGGATAGTGTAACGGAGCTAACGCGGATGTGTTCCTGTACGTCAACGGAGCTACGGAGTGATAGTGTCTGAAGTGTACCGGAGCTACGGAGTGTACTGGTCTTGGTTAATGTACGGAAGCTACGGAGAGTGTGTAGTCTAGGTGTATGTACGGAGCACGGAGTGTGGTGTCGTAGTGTCGAGTTGCACTGAGTGTGTGTCTGTAGTGACGTACTACGGAGTGGTGTCTGTATGTACGGAGCTACGGAGTGGAGTGTCTGTAGTGTACGGAGTACGGATGTGTGTCTGAGTGTACGGAGTAGGAGTGTGTCTGTATGTACGGACTGTAGAGTTAGTGTTGGAGCTACGATGTGTGTCTGTATGTATAGGGTCGTAGCTAGGAGTGTGTCTGTATGTACGAGGCTACGGAGGAGTCTGTGTGACGGAGCTACGGATGAGTGTCTGTATACGAGTACGGAGTGTGTCTGTAGTGTACGGACACGAGTGGTGTGTCTGTTAGTTACCTAGTGTACGGACTAGAAGTGTGTCTGTAGTGTACGGTGGACGGACTCGGAGCTACGGAGTTGTGTCTGTAGTGTACGGAGCTACGGAGTGTGTGTCTGTAGTGTACGGAGCTACGGAGTGTGTGTCTGTAGTGTACGGAGCTACGGAGTGTGTGTCTGTAGTGTACGTAGTGTACGGAGACGTGTGTGTCTGTGTGTATAGGGTACGCTACGGATAGTGTGTCTGTAGTACGAGTACGGATGTGTGTCTGTAGGTGTACGAGTCGGATGTGGATGTCGTATGTACGAGGAGCTACGGAGCTAGATGCTCGGAGTGTGTGTCTGTAGTACGGAGCTACGGAGTGGGTGTCGAGGTGTAGTAGTACGGAGCTAGGAGTGTAGACGTAGTGTAGGAGCTACGGAGTGTACGGAGCCCCACAGGGGACATGGATCTTTTTTTATTAATTCGTTCCCACGAAATAACAATTCGTTCCTTAATTTAACAATTCGTTCACTCGAATTAACAATTCGTTCCCACGATATAACAATTCGTTCCCTCAATTTAACAATTCGTTCCCACGATATAACAATTCGTGCCCACGATATAACAATTCGTTCCCAGGAATTAACAATTCGTTCCCGTGGGAACGAATTGTTAAATTAAGGGAACGAATAGTTAAACTGAGGGAACGAATTGTTATTTCGTGGGAATGAATTAACCCTTTGAACCCGAAAACCCGCTATAGCGGGGTTTGCAAACAGTGCATATCCAGATGAGTCGGCTCGTAACGAGCCGTCTCATCAGGATCTGCACTTTTTGTAAGTAGTTTTCAAATTTTTTAGAACAAAAACACCCACTTTTCATAAATGGACAATCATTTTGTGACGATTGGATTGGTCGGAAAATTAGCATATCACACAGTCTATTCCAGTTACTTCGGGTTGAAAGGGTTACTAAAAAAAGGGGAATTCTACATCCACTGCCGGGCTCCGTAGTGGTGTGTTTCAGTGTAAGCATTCAACCAGGGGACCGTTTCTTAAAGTTTCTAAGTGCAACGACATTGAGCAACGGAGCATATGTTCTATAAATGTAAATCAATCAATGACATTTCCAGACGATCCCAACGTAACGTTGGGATCGTCTGGAAATTTCATTGATTGATTTACATGTATTGAACATAGGCTCCGATGCTCAATAAAAGTAAATCCAATAATTGTTTACAAGAAAACATTGTTAATGTGAAATTTACACTTAATGTGAAGTTTACTGTCAACACAATTGTTGTGAGTAGCGGTCTAAGAGTTAATGATATTTACAACTATCTCGTTATTGATTTCCCTTATATTATTGATTTGCTAATTATAGGCTCATTGAGACCTGGGGAGAGCTGTGTATGCGCAGAAAGAATTACCATTATACCAGGTTCCGTCAAGGCCATCGTAATGTCGCTATAAGGTCGATACGACGATAGCACGATGTCATGATGGCGATACTACGATAGCGCAATACCGATAGAGCGATACTACCATGACGATTGTACGATTAATATCCAATGATGACGAATGTATGATAATCATGATAATACGATGACGATATCGCGATAACATGATGGCGATAGAACGATACTACGATCACGATACTTCGATACCACGATAACGACATTATGGTAACGTTCATACGATACTACAATAGTACACACTACGATGACGATGTCACGATATCACGACAGTACGATGACAACAGTTCGATATAATATCGTTGCATCATCATTATGGTATCGTGTTATCGCCATCTTGGCATCATGGTGACCTTATCGCCATCGTAGCCTCGTCATATCGAGGTATCGTCATCCTAGTATCGGACTATCGTGCTGACGTAGTATGGTTCCTATAGCGGTATTGCAATGGGCTTAAGGACCTAGGGGCCGTTTCAAATTTAGGATTGTCTGGCAACTTTAATTTATGGATTTACATTTATTGAGCCTATGCTCGATAAATGTAAATCCAATTATTGTTTACTAGAAAACATGTTAATGTGAAATTTACTGACTATCATAAAGTAGGACTTACAAACATTTTAGTCGTACGAAGTTTAGTGAAACGGCCCCCTGTTCTATACCTGACCATCCTTTGAATAAAATATAATTGCTTCGTACACAGTGCGTATGTGCCGTGAAACAGGGTGCCGTGAAACATTTTTGATATCCAGTCAATACTAAGTTTGCATTTTACAGCCATTTGTAGGTGTTGACGGGATAAATAGAATAGTAGGTTAGTGCCGTGAATGGGAAAACATATATGGCGCAGCACGGAAACGGGATGTGCTCGGCAGAGCCTCGCCCATCCCGTTTCCTGAGCCTTGCCAGATATGTTTTCCCATTCACGGCACTCACCTACTGTTCTGTATAACATAGTTATGAATACTGCCTCGTTACGGTATCATATACGGCATTTGGAGTGGCCAAGTCGGCCATCTTTGTGTGTTGCATCCATCAGCCAGTTTCACAATGCAAAGTAAAACATATGATATAGTGCAGCTAATCATACATAGGAAAGCCAGGATAACGAACTGTTATCAATTATATTACACCAAGATGAACTTCAAGTCAGATATTGGTGTACTTTTGTCAACATTCTCAAAATGTACATACGCTATGGCTGACGTGTACACTTTTCCTAGATACTAGACGCTGTACTGTACTATATGTAAATACACAATGGCCATATATACTCTCCCCATATGAAGCTCCACTGCACTATTGTAATAGTGTATAATAATAGAGTACATTAGTGGGTATATGTGGTATTTTAAAATTGTAATTTTGGAAGGCCTCGTCCAGTATTCCCGCGACTTTTCCAAGTTTATATCCCCGATAAATTCCACAAAAAGGCCATTCATTCCTTATAATTCCAGCATTTGAAATAAATTCATCATCAAGAAAATGTGTTTATTTTCCGTTTTCTTAAGAATTATTTTAACTGCGCCTCACGGTTACGAAAAGTAGTTCGGCGTGGGAGTTTACTGGGATATAAATTTTGGACAGAGACTTGCTACGGACCAATCAAATGTTAGGGAATTGTGTAAATATGTTTTTGCTGGAATTATTGGGATATAAATTTTGGTCAGAGACTTGCTACGGACCAATCAAATGTTAGGGAATTGTGTAAATAGTTTTGTGCTGGAATTATTGAGTGTTGAGTGACACACCGTGCAATTTTCTGTGCATGGTGCTATTTACAATGGTGATTTGTGTTGTTAAAAAAAGGTACAATACTCTCCAGAAAACTGACATATTTTTCAGTTTCATTTGGTGTAATATAATTGATAGGAGTCCGTTGCCCTGGCTTTTCTACGATATTCTACATGTACGAAGAGCTCCGTGTCGTCTCGTCAGGAAACCAATGCCTTTTTCGAAGTGAAACATTTTATGCCAACGCGGAGTACATTATTTATCCCATCAACACGGTGCGTATGTGCCGTGAAACATTTTTGATATCCTGTCAATACGACCTAATCACTGCGTATGAATATGTGCGGTGGCTGGGGTTATTATATTTGCATTTTAAAGCCATTTGTAGGTGTTGACGGGATACATAGAATAGTAGATTAGTGCCGTGAATGGGAAAAATATCTGACGAGGCACGGAATATAATTGCTTCGTAAATGCGATGGAATATATTTATAACATAGTCATGAATACTGCCTCGTTACTGTATCATATATGGTATTTGGAGTGACCAAGTCGGCCATCTTTGGTTTCCTAATCCTTGCCAGATATTGCCTACTATTCTCTATACTGAATACAACTAGTAGTATGAATGAAAGCAGAAACAATCTCGAGCGCGGGAAATTCACAGCAAAAACAAACAAACAACAAACTCCGCCAGTTGGAATATTAGTAGCTGCACGTTTTCCGCTTTATATCGCTACACCACAGTCAACGGTAGAAATTTGTGGAATAAATTTTCCATTTCGCGCAATATAATATAGCAATAATCTGCAGGGCGTTGACGTTCATACTTCTCTGTATGTTATTCAGAGAAAAGTCCACAGTATAAGACAAAAATAGTATCATAAATTCACATAAAAAAGTATTATGTCACTTTCCACGAAGTAGAACGTGAACAAAGAACTCTTCAAGCGCAAAAGTGGACATATTACGCTTATGTATTGCAATGTAATGTAATGTAATTAGAGTTATGTACTTAATACTGGGATATTAGACGTCCACTATTCAGCAGCTCACGGTAATTAGAGAGGTGACAATTAGACGATCGACTGTTTTAAGTTGTCTAAGTCCTCAAGTTTCCCGTTGCCAAACCACCAGCCCCCACCCACAACCCCACCTCCACCCAATGGGGGATATACACTGGTGGACGGTGCGAATATGTCCGCATTAGCGAATATGTCCTCGGACATATTCACGTGGCTCAAAGGCACCACTATGTCCGCACTAAAAACGAATATGTCCACACTGAGTTTGGGGGTCGTCTCAATGTTTTCGATGAATTTTGGACGTGAGCATATGCAGCTATGTAGTTTGTCATCCAAACGATAGTTAACCAATGTGGTAGATGCAAGATTGCTTTGTTGATACATGTACCAGGTCAATTTAAAAACGACGTCACACCACCGCCTGCGCTAATCTTGGCGATATTTGAATTTGAAAGTCGCGCAATATCGCACGCTACGGAACTCGTGCATATATCCATAGAAAACAAATAACCTATAAGTATTCTCTATGGAGAATACCAGTAGCCTATATCACCAACATTACAAAGTATACTTATCAAGCAAAGTATACTTTGAGGGAGAAATGTTCAATTTAAGGATAAATTTATTAATTTTTATTATACTGAATGTATTACATTATCACAGCCAATTTGGCTGTGATAACGTAATAAGTTCAGTATAATAATTCTGCATGCTTTTAATCATCAAATATATGCAGTCGTTAGTTCTATATGACATAAAGTATTTTGGGAAAAATAAATGATTACTCCCTCAAAGTATTCTTTGCTAGAAAAGTATACTTTGCAATCTTAGTGAAATCGGCTACAGATAAATATCGCTCAAAATAACACTTACGATGGTAAATGGATCGGAATATTTAATTAAGTAAAAGATAATTCGTTCACGCTTCACGAATGGTTGAAAGTACGTTGCGTACGCGCTTTTATATTGTCATGGGTCTACAGCAGTTGATATTCTTACGATATGTATGCTACAGCGGAACACAGATAACGTATGTGTTTGATTAATTAGATAGTTTCACTGACATTTATTTCCCATGTTAACGTCTGTTCATGATTGCAAAGTACGCATATACGTCATGGGGCGCTCATATTCAAGAAATACAGTGGAATCTGTCTAAACCGGACACCCTGGGGGCCCCAGTGTGTCCGGATTAGAGGGGTTCCATTGTATACTTTTAACCACATATTTCCAGGAACGCATATTCTTGGGTTGGCAACAACACCATTTTCGCTATATGTCGCTAACACTGGAGGAATGGGGCGTATGTGCTTTGCGACCAATGTAGATCCATGATCTACGTTGATGATATCTGTACTAAGTGAATTATAGTCGACATCACAAATTGCCAAATTGTAGCAAAGCATGACGTCACTTGTAATTATTTATAAGTCCATCTTATTAAACTAATTAGAGCGTGCTTAATCACCGTTGTTGTCGTAGCAGTGGATCATTTAAAAGATAATCCTATCACCATAGCCATAATTACGTCGCTGTGACTGGATACGTGGGGCTTATGGGCTTTGTGATCAGTGTAGATCCAGGTCAGCCTGTGCATCCAGATAACGTACATCGTGTCACCGTTACATGGGTACCTGATGAAGCTTACAAACTGTCATAATGTATATATTTCTCTCGGTTGACGTTTTAGTTCTGTTTTAGCTGCGTACCAGGCGGTAATGGCCAACAATAACATCATTACGTTGCTCGATATTGATATCCTGTCAATACGACCTAATCACTGCCTATGAATATGTGCGGTGGCTGGGGTTATTTATTTTTGGCATTTTAAAGCCATTTGTATGTGTTGACGGGATAAATAGAATAGAATAGTAGGTTAGTGCCGTGAATGGGAAAAATATCTGGCTCGGCACGGAAACGGGAGCCTCGCACATCCCGTTTCCTAAGCCTTGTCAGATATGTTTTCCCATTCACGGCACTAACCTACTATTCTCTATATATGTGACTGTAACTGGGGAAATGAGTCTCATGGGGTTTATGAGCAGTGTAGCTTCTGTTGAAATAGCACACTCTCGTAGCCTGATAACTATAAATATTGTTTGTTACACGCATGACATGTGTTTCATTTATGGATTAACGAACAATGCACATCCTGATGAGACTGTGCGGATGCACAGGCTGATCTGGTTCTACATTGGTCGCAAAATCAATAAGCCCCGTTTCTCCAGTTACAGCCACCTATACATGCGCGATTTGGTGGGATGTACAATAGTATATGATCTTAAGGAGACGTTCTATACCTGATCATCTTTTGATTTAAAGATAATTGATTCGTAAATGTGATGGAATATATGTTTTACATATATCGATGGTCTAGTAACATAAGGTCGTAACTGCTATGCTAAAGCATAGCAGTTACGACCTTATGTTACTAGACCATCGATATGTGAATACTGCCTCATTACTGTATCCTATACGGCACATGGTGTGGTCAAGTCGGCCATCTTTGTATGTTCCAACCATCAGCCAGTTTCACCTGTTCTACCGTATAACATATACATGTATGTGAATATTGCCTCGTTATACGGGGCGCCAAGTGGGACATGGCTCAATTTTGTCAACAAAATTCATTTTTGTGCCACAAAATTCAATTCTGTGTCACAAAATTCACTTTTGTGCCACAGAATTCAATTCTGTGTCACAAAATTCAATTCTGTGTCACAAAATTCACTTTTGTGCCACAAAATTCAATTCTGTGTAACAAAATTCAATTCTGCAAATTCAATTCTGTGCCACAAAATTCAATTCTGTCAATTCTGCACACGCATGTAAGAAGGACTACCATTGGACAAAAACTGCACTGGAGAAATGGGTCACGGTCGCCGATCTACACATTCAATGTCGATGATTCATTTCTCATTCTGCCGATGATTCATTTCTCATTCTGCCATTTTGCTTCAACTATCTCCAAACAATCAAACGTTGACAAACCCATTCGTATTTAAACTCATTTGCGTTATAATTGTACACATAATTAATGTACATGTAGATCTCCCGCGAGTACTGACGTCATGTATTGTGTATCGCAAGGTACATCTGCCCCAGTTAAATCAATAATACACGCGCTGTGGCCTGTGTTCTGACTGCTGTCTGTGTTTATAAACAGAATGTGTGTATTGGGCCATTTGAGGAAACCATTTGTAGTATTTGTGTAGATACCATGGATACTAAGATGGTGTATACTGTAAATAATGCATGTATACACATAGTTGCGAACACGTAACTTCGCAACTAGTAGACACAGATCCAATACCATTTGTTTCACAAGGTTAGATCTACTGTTAGAATACGACGTCATCTAATGTCATTTTCGAACATAAAACGTTACCTGATAAATAGAATACCAGGCTAGTGTATTTTAATATCAAGTTTATCAGGCTCGGCTCGGAAACGGTAGGAATTCCTCGGCAAGCCTCGGAATTCCTACGCGTTTCCTAGCCTTGCCTGATAAACTTGATCATATCACTACATAGCCTGGTATTCTCTATATATGGGCATGCTCTCAGGTCTAGCTATGACCCGGCTACTTTATGTTTGACCCTGTTTACATAATTGAGGGAAAATTCTGAATATTTTTCTTATTTCTCCTTCAAAGTATATATGCTTATATGGTGTGACCACTCATTTGTAATCATAATATAACCAAAATAACTGTCCATAAATAAGTATAATATTGATATATTGGGTTATATTTCCGCATTGAAATATTTAAACCTGCAAGCGTACTCCACCATCTAGTAAAATGGACTAAGACCGATCTCAACCAATCAACGTAGAGATGACGAAACGTATGCAGAATTGAATTTTGTGACACAGAATTGAATTTTGTGACACAGAATTGAATTTTGTGACACAGAATTGACAGAATTGAATTTTGTGACACAGAATTGAATTTTGTGATTTTTAGTGTTACAAAAATCAATTTTGTACACATAATTAACCTGTCCTGCATGGCGCCCCGTACGTTAGTGTATCCTAATACAGCCTATGGAGTGGCCAACTTTGTGTATTCGATCCGTGAGCCATCAGCCAGTTTCACCTCTTCTATCGTTTGACAAGAAACTGACAATGTGACGTAGAACATATCATATAATGTAGCTAATCATACATAGAAAAGTTAGGACAACGGACTCCTCCCATCAATTATATTACACCAAACTGTATAATATGTCAGTTTTCTGGAGAGTTTTGTGCCTGTATTTTTAATGGCCGACTTGGCCACTCCATGTGCCATATTGTATATATAATTCAGTAGCGTGTTGATATATACGGTATTCCATCACCTTTACGAAGCAACTATTTGTAATCAATGGATGATCAGGTATAGAACGGGTCCTTAAGGTAGTTGTACCCTTATTGTGGCTCCATGTTAAGTCTATGGAAATCTGATAAAAAAAACTACTAATAAAACAATAGCAACGTACATAATAAAAGTAATAGTAAGTCTTTATGCAGATACTACTAACAATAACAATGCACATACATCTGTAATATGCAAATAATATACCAATTGTATGTACATGTAGCATATGTATATTTACGTGTGTAGAAGCCAAATTACACAATGTAAAACACCAGGGGTGCGTTTCACTAAACTTCGTACGACTAAAATGTTCGTAAGTGTAAATTTAGGATCGTCTGTAAATTTCAATTGATGGATTTACATTTATTGAGCATAGGTTGCATATGCAGCCTATGCTCAATAAATGTAAATCCAATAATTGTTTACAAGAAAACATTGTTAATTTGAAATTTACAGACTATCATAAGTTTGCACTTACGAACATTTTAGTCGTAAGAAGTTTAGTGAAACGGGCCCCAGAATGTGTTAATAATTTTCTAACGACAGCATTATGGTGTGAATTCTTTGCTGACAGCATCTGCATAAGACTTATTGAACACCTACGTATACAGTTTATTGGTGTAAATAGCTATCGGATTATGAATAGCCTTTCAATAACAGACATTTATTATATTTCCATTGACTTTACATGGGGCCGCAATAAGGGTCCAGCAACCTAAATACCAAACGGCATGGCCAATGATCACATCGTCATTACGTTGCCCATGCTATTGAACACCACGACATCGGATGTGTACATATAAAAATGGGCGATTTGATGTGATGTACACATTTATATATCTTAAGGACCCGTCCTACCCCTGATCATCATATGAAGAACATAATTCCTTCCTAAATGTGATGGAATTTGTCAAAACGGCACAAGAGGTGAAACTGACTGATGGATTGAGCGCACAAAGGTGGCAAAGATGGCCATTCCATGAGCCATATAGTATACAGTAACAAGGAAATTTCCACATATACTAGTCTTCCATCACAGTTCGGAAGTAATTATGTTTAAAGCGTATGATGAACATGTGTCCAACGGGTCCTTAATATAGTTTTATCTTGTTTGTTGTAGCGATGGTGACACTGATGGTGGCTACGCGGGTCCTGGCGGGTAAGATTCGTCTTCTTGTGTTAAGTGTTTCCATTGGTCTAGGGATTATTTAAGGAATAAAACCATGGGCTGTTGCGTGTACTGTGGTATGAAACACAGTTGGTCTGTTTAAAGTACCTGGAGTGCGTTACCTGATAAATACAATACGTTACCTGATAAATATAATACAAATATAATACGTTACATGATACATAGTATACGTTACCTGATGAATGTAATAACTATAATACGTTATATTATACATATAATACCAAACTAGTGTCTTTTGTCTCCTTTTGCCATACGTCAATACGTCTTTTTGACTTTTGTCTACTGTCTTGTCTTTTGTATATACAAGTGTACACACGAACGAACACGACAGGTTGGAACCAACCTGTCGTGTTCTTTCGTGTATGTACTTACACGCTGACCCCACTGTAATCTATACTTATTGTTGCAGTGCCAAAGGCGGTGCCGGATACGAAGGGTACACACTTCCTGTTTACGACTCCCCTCTGTAGGCCCGACTCACCGGCCAGTATGTATGTAGTACCACAAACGACGGTGTGGCTGAACGTTACCCTCACCCACCCCAACCATACGGTTGACCGCTTTATGCTGCCGCCATCACGCGCTCTACGGTCTCCACTGGCGTGCCTAGCCGTGGAATGGAACACGCTGTCTAACGGAGGTATAAGTTGTTCTAAGTACATATACCTAATTACATTACATTAAATTGCATTACATTAGAGTTATGACAAAGTAGTGTTTCTAAATGTGCGGTTAAGGTAGCTCACTCAAAATAGTGGAGCTTTTGTATGTATGATCGTCAATATACAAGGTGTATGATCACGTGATACTAACAACAACAACAAGTACTGAAACTTCCAGAATCCATCCGATTAAAAGTACGTATTCTTTTATATTGTCCTTATTACGTAACGGACTTTGATGAAATATGGCTCAAACTTCTGTCATTTTTACGTCTGTGCCGAACACCCTGGACGACCAAATGCAGCTCATGAAGACGCGTTTGCTGAGCCATATTTCATCAAAATCCGTTTCATATTAAGGAAGCTATCAAATAGTACTTACTTTGGAGTGGGCAAGATGTCAACACTTTCAGCCAATGTTGTTGTTGTTATAACCACGGGATCATGCACCTTGCTATAACATATTCATATATCCATGTGTTATAATTTATAAAAACATATACATATGACACAAGTAATAATTCATAAAAATACAGAGGAGGGGGGCATGGAAATTTTTTTTTTACTTTCACGTGCGCACTCAATATGGTTTGCGTCCACACAGTTTCGCGTGCGCACGCGATAACTTAGCCATGAAACGCCGTACACGTCAGTTTCCCATGGTTGTACGCCAGTATGACACCGGTATATCATGTTTATTTCAGTGTTCCTGTTAGAGTCGTCCGTCGAAGTGATGCTGTATATCGAGTACGCAGACGATTGCCATTACGTCTATCCTACTGACACCCTCGCCACCAAATTCACAACAGCGCACATGTTATCTCACAGTTTTGACGTATACTTTTTCGTTGTTATTGGCAAAAACACTAACCTTGAAATTACAATTCCCAGTGGATTTTCTGCTGTTGTCGAATTTAACGGAACGCAATACGTGAAAAATGACGTATTGAACGTTCACATGGAGTCTGGTCGACACCAGTCTATTGCAATAAAAGTTTCAAGTGACTTATCCCAAATTACCATTCGTGCCACACTTCCGGTGTCTGTGTTAATAGGCGCTTTCAGTACAGACAATAACATCGGAGTCATTGAGCCACTGTCTCCTTCAGTCATCTGGGGACGGCGATTTATTTACCTGGCCCATTCGTGGATGTCGGAATACATCACGCTCAGCATTACAGGTGAGTGTTCATTCTAAGCTGCATACAGCAAATAGACTTAATGCTCGGGGTGCCAATGTGATAAGATACAGAATGGCGGCCATTTTGGATTCCATATGTGTTTTCATTATATGGATTTTAGGGGCGGATCCAGGATTTATGTGTAGAGGGGGCGTGGATTTCAAATGATCGTCAACTTTCATAAAATTCAGATGATTTTCTGCATTATTTTTGTAATTCTCATCAAAAGTATATGTTGTTACCACTCAGTTAAACCGTCTCGACGAGACGGTTCAACTGAGTGGTAACAACATATACTTTGGGTGACAAATAAGGAAATAATCAGATCTTTCCACGTAAAAAATGGGTTAAAATGTAAACTCAACAAATTTTAGAGGGGGCGTGCGCCGGACGCGCCCCCGCCTGGATCCGCACCTGGATTTTATGAAGACATCCCCATGATCAAACTAAAAATAGCTGGCCAATCAACTCGGACCTACTTGACTACTTGATAAAGGCAAATAATTCCAGCACAAACATATTTACACAATTCCCTAACATTTGATTGGTCCGTAGCAAGTCTCTGTCCAGAATTTATATCCCAGTAAACTCCATGCCTAACTACTTTCCGTAACCGTCAGGCGCAGTTAAAATAATTCTTAAGAAAACGGAAAATAAACACATTTTCTTGATGAATTTATTTCAAATGCTGGAATTATAAGGAATGAATGGCCTTTTTGTTGAATTTATCGGGGATATAAACTTGGAAAAGTCGCGGGAATACTGGACGAGGCCTTCCGGCCTTCGTCCAGTATTCCCGCGACTTTTCCAAGTTTATATCCCCGATAAATTCCACAAAAAGGCCATTCATTCCTATAATAAACAAGATAAATTATTATAACATGGATATATTTAGTAGTACACGCTTGTTATATGTTATCTCCCTTGAGATAGCATATTACGTCACACACATTTCTACGGCGGCAGCCATATTATCGTGCTACGCCTAAATGGCGAGCACGACCAAGAAAACAGTGCCCTGTGCCAACTTGTCATATGGCGTTTTGGTCTGTCTTGCTTTGTATCTAAACTGTTCACTGTTTTGGGCTCAGTTTATCAGTTAAATTCTGAAAAATACGAATCAAGACATTTCGTGCGTATGAATACAGCAGCTATAATCTTTAGTTCTCACAGTTAGGTAGCAGTGACTAGTTAGCCGCCAGTTTCGTACAATTTGTTCTGGGAGTTTCAAACAGTAATTTATTCTACTGAGAGAAAACGTATGGATGGGAATGGGTTTTCACCATCACAGTACATTTGCCTCTGAAAGATGATTGAGAAAATAGGCAACTTTCAGTCTCTAGTTTCGCAAGTGATCAGTTTATGTGGAGATAACATATTTTAGTACTTTCAGTAATTTGATTATTTTATCATTTGAAGGGACCGTCGCTGCATTGTTTTGATTCGCTTAAATTGGTACTGCAGCAATAGTGCAGTTGCCAAACAGCGAGTTCACCACCCAACATTATCTTGATGGTATTAATAACTTGGATGTCAACTGATTATGCAACTGTATAACGCCAGCTTGGCACCCTTGGGGAAACTAAAAAATTCAAGATGGCGACCATTTGTGTACCAAATATAGGTAGATTTTGATTGTATTTCCGCTAGTGTTACTTTATTGTGAAAAATCTCGAGGATTCTTGAAATCCTGATCTGGTTTGTTCAGTTTAGTCTTGAGAATTTGAGTGAAATCACGATACGAACTCGTGTCCGACCAAGCGTAATCGGGTGACTTGTGTCAGGTTTTTGGGCTGGTACGGCTTCTGCGTGTACAATGCTGGCTATGTGTCGGTGGGCCTTAGCTCTGTGTAGGCACTAGGAATATAGAGAATAGTAGGTTGATGCCGTGAATGGGAAAAAATATCTGGCAAGGCACAAGAATTTCTTTATTTCTCATCGGAAGTATATGTTGTGACCACTCATTTGAACCGTCTCGCCGAGACGGTTCAAATGAGTGGTCACAACATATACTTTGGTTCAGAAATAAGGAAAGTAGATAGAGAATAGTAGGTTAGTGCCGTGAATGGGAAAAAATATCTGGCAAGGCTTAGGAAACGGGATGGGCGAGGCTCTGCCGAGCACATACCGTTTCTGAGCCGCGCCAGATATGTTTTCCCATTCACGGCACTAACCTACTATTCTATTTATCCCGTCAACACCTACAAATGGCTGTAAAATGCAAAAATTGTATTGACTGGATATCAAAAATGTTTCACGGCACCGTGTTTCACGGCACATACGCACTGTGTTGACGGGATAAAATGGGATTTTATGAGAAAAAGAAAATATACTACGTCTTGAAACTGGTGATGGTGAAATTTAGACACACTTGGTTGTAAGCCTTGATTATATACATTGCAAATAGGATGAATACATTTAAGAAAAATAGTATACATGTCTAAAAAAGTATATACACTATCCTATCAACATGCCAATCGCTTGTGTTGTTGTCTAGGCATGAAATTAAGGTAATACGCATATTCACAGTTTTATATCAGAAACGTTGAATTCAGTATCGGAATGAATGGAGTGGAGGATGAGTTTCACTATAGGAATGAATGGCCTTTTTGTGGAATTTATCGGGGTATAAACTTGGAAAAGTCACGGGAATACTGGACGAAGGCCGGAAGGCCTCGTCCAGTATTCCCGCGACTTTTCCAAGTTTATATCCCCGATAAATTCAACAAAAAGGCCATTCATTCCTTATAATTCCAGCATTTGAAATAAATTCATCAAGAAAATGTGTTTATTTTCCGTTTTCTTAAGAATTATTTTAACTGCGCCTGACGGTTACGGAAAGTAGTTCGGCATGGGAGTTTACTGGGATATAAATTTTGGACAGAGACTTGCTATGGACCAATCAAATGTTAGGGAATTGTGTAAATATTTTTGTGCTGGAATTATTATTCTATGTTCCTGTGTATATACAGTGGAACCTCTCTAAACCGGACACCATGGGAGGTCCCCAGGGTGTCCGGTTTGGAGATGTTCCACTGCAATTCCGATATATGAGCACTGAAATACTTACCTGTGTGGTTTGCAATCATGAACACCGATAGACATCCGCGATAATCGACAGCAAAACCGATCTTAATTCAACACATTGATGTCGCGAGCGTGTCCGGATTAGAGAGGTTCCACTGTAATGTGTTTGCGCCGAACAAATACACATAAATACACCCACAATCTGATCTGAGTCAGTATTTTATCCCGTCAACACAGTACGTATGTGCCGTGAAACACGGTGCCGTGAAACATTTTTGATATCCTGTCAATACGACCTAATGACTGCGTATGAATATGTGCGTTGGCTGTGGTTATATTTTTGCATTTTACAGCCATTTGTAGGTGTTGACGGGATAAATAGAATAGTAGGTTAGTGCCGTGAATGGGAAAACATATCTGGCGTGGCACGGAAACGGGATGTGCTCGGCAGAGCCTCGCCCATCCCGTTTCCTGAGCCTTGCCAGATATTTTTTCCCATTCACGGCCCTAGCCTACTATTCTCCATATTCGCAATCACTGAAAATCCGTAGAATGTTCGTATCTAATTGAATGGATTTGATGACAGCCCATGAGCTAGTTTGACAACAAATGTCACAAGCCAAATGTCTACAGTCACAGTCATACACAACCGCCTGCGTTAATCTTGCCAACATGTCAACGTTTCTCAACATCTATTGGCAATCTCAGCTTGCAATGAAGCAGCTGTATTGGCTGAGCCTCATCTGTAGCAAAGCACATGCTCCAACCAATGAAGCTGCTCGATTTCAAGCACAATATTCAAGTACAAGTATTATGAAATAAAAATGAATTCAAATGTTGGCAAGATTAACGCAGGCGGTGGCGTATATATATATTGAGAAACGTTTCGTTGAATTCCCAACTTTCTGTTTATACGCGTTTCCCAGGCTCGTCTGTATAGCCCCACGGGAACGAATTGTTAATTCGTGGGAACGAATTGTTATATCGTGGGAACGAATTGTTAATTCGTGGGAACGAATTGTTAAATTGAGGGAACGAATTGTTATTTCGTGGGAACGAATTAATTAAAAAAAGTTTTCTATGTCCCCTGCGGGGCTCCGTACAGACGAGCCTGGGAAACGCGTATAAACAGAAAGTTGGGAATTGAGGGAACGAATTGTCATTTCGTGGGAACGAATTGTTAAATCGAGGGAACGAATTGTTATATCGTGGGAACGATGGAATTGAGGGAATTGAGGGAATTGAGGGAACGAATTGTCATTTCGTGGGAATGAATTGTTTAATCGAGGGAACGAATTGTTATATCGTGGGAACGAATTGTTATTTCGAGGGAACGAATTGTTATATCGTGGGAACGAATTGTTATTTCGAGGGAACGAATTAATAAAAACAAATCCATGTCCCCTGCGGGGCTCCGTACGTTTCCCAGGCTCGTCTGTTAAACTTGATATAAAAAAAACATGCTGTCATGGTGCTTTTTGTGTATTGCAGGCAAGACGGGCGATGCAGACATATCAATCATCCACCCTGGCCACAGCGAGACTGTGAAGCTAAATGACCATATGGTTCTCAGTATGCAGGTCGTTGCCACAAACTTCTTAGCCATCGAGGCGAACAGTTCTATAGTGTGTATGATAGTGTGTGGCATCAGCGATGCCAGTAATACAAGTCACTTGACGTTAACATCATTAACACCTCTTGTGTTATTTCATGTTTCGTCATCATTTGTTGCAAATGATTACGACGAAGTTTCCGCGAACTTTTTATTAACTGTCCATAGTTTCGCACACATATCGTTGAACAAGACGTCCGTCTCCGATCCTTTCCATAGACCCATGGTTTTCTTCTGGAAACTCTTTCTATCACGGGAAATACCGCTCATAAACTCGCACGCGATAACTACCAGTGATAACAACGTTGTCCCATTTTACGGTGTCGTGCTATGTAGGAACGTGACAGCCGCGCATGCGTATTCACTGGGCATGCGCATTACACATATTTATGATGCGTGCACGAGATCGGAGAGCGTTCACGGAGGTAACGGTGATGGAATAGACAATGATTGTGATAACAGGATTGACGAGGAATGGCTGAACGGGAAAGATGATGATGGCGACATCGAGGCAGATGAAGACGTTCGCTACAGCGGGTCACGTGACGCCGACGTCGCTCTCAACAACGCCTGGTTGTATCATCTGGAGAACAAGGACGTTGACCTCGGCATCTCCAATTCGGTGTTGTCC
Source organism: Conchocele bisecta (assembly GCA_029237695.1). Lineage (NCBI taxonomy): Eukaryota > Metazoa > Mollusca > Bivalvia > Lucinida > Thyasiridae > Conchocele > Conchocele bisecta. Next base: position 48,717,887 of record CM055273.1, read on the forward strand.
GTCGTCATCTCCATAGTTGTCGCCCTTGTCTCGGTGGGTTGTTTCCTCGGCGGAATGTTGCTCGCCGAACGTATCCGAATGGCCAAAGAGTCAACGCACGTGACACCGATAACGGCCTAACCCATAAACTTTTGGAAAGGAAAATTGTCACCTGCTGTTGTTTTATACTGTGTCTTCTTTCTTAATAACAGGTATATATGGTAATATGTGAATAATAACATGGTTTGACATCACTTAGAAATGTTTCCCAAGGAAACGATTATAAAGTACTGTCAATCTATGTTTTCTATGAAATATAAACACTAGACGAAGTATAATTAAGCATTGTAAGGGTATGAGATAATGTCTCAGATATTATATGTGTTTTATTTCGCTCGATGTACAGAAAATATCAATATATCCATATTTACCAAATGCACCATGTTATTTGATCAAATTGTCCCTAGCTTGTGCTGTATTGTTCTATACACTATCATATAATGTGTTGGGATGTGTTTTAGCAATGCACATGTTGTTACCATTGTTTCGGCATGTCTTAATTGTTGTAGATCTACACAATATATCACAATTGTATAACATACTACATTAAAGAAGTGTAACATTATTTGTAACAGACAGTTTGGGCGCCATCTTGAATTGTATCCCGTTAACTCAGTGCGTATGTGCCGTGAAACACGGTGCCGTGAAACATTTTTGATATCCTGTCAATACGACCTAATCACTGCGTATGAATATGTGGCTGGCTGGGGTTATTTGTTTTGCATTTGAAAGTCATTTGTAGGTGTTGACGGGATAAATAGAATAGTAGGTTAGTGCCGTGAATGGACAAAAATATCTGGCACGGCACTGAAACGGGATGTGCTCAGCAGAGCCTCGCCCATCTCGTTTCCTAAGCCTTGCCAGATAATTATGTTATCCCATTCACGGCATTAACCTACTATTCTCTATATACAAGTTATAAAGAATACATGAGTCATCAATCGTCAATAAATTAGGGCATGTAGATGCAAAATCATCAGACTCATATTGTAAGCTGTGTTTGGCAGAATTTATTTTTAAGCTACTCGCATACTTTTCTACAAAATGATTTGGCAGCCATTATTTTGAATACAAATTAATTTGCATATGGGCGAATAATTATTAATTAAATACAGTATACGAAGCCCAAAATGGGATTCATTATTAATTGCAATGCACACGCAATTTGCAACGCAGATTTTAACATGTTAAAACCATTACGAGAAATTAGGTACGGTATTGGCGGCCAGCTTGAATGTAATTTGTATTATAAAGCATACGTATGACGTATACAGTACATGCAATACATTAATACATATAGCATATTTAGAAATGTGTATTGATTTCAGACTATGCTTGCGTTGTGTTTGGCAGCCATCTTGGATTATGGACAATTATCAAGGGTGACAGAGTATCATCCATCGGATTCCAATATATAGGTCCTGATGAAAATCACCAAAAACCCATTGTATATACGCCAAGTCACGTGGAAGCTCGGCAGGTCTATATTGGTATTGTTGCAGACCCGTCAGCGAACCGTGTATTATGACAAAAAACAGACACGTCGATCATACACTGCGAACATGCCTTGTTCTAAACTGTTTACATTGTTTGTGGATACCAAATGCGAATTTAAATAATTCTATATGATTCTAAAGTTCTGCCAAACCATGTTGTTGCTGTGAAAAATGGAATATAGAACGCAAACAGCAGACGAACAAATTTAATTCAGCAGTGTGAGGGTTAAATTGGACATTGATCAACCGTTGTCAATTAGCGTGGCATATGTTCAAGTCGCATATTCGCAAAAGCGGACTGTCATGTATGATTTAAAACAGTCTACAAAAACACTATATGAATGAATGGCCTTTTTGTGGAATTTATCTGGGCATAAACTTGGAAATGTCGCGGGAATACTGGGCGAAGCGATAAAAAATTACAATTTTCGAAAAAAAATACAAACAAAAAAATATTTTTTTTTTTTTTTTTTTTTTTTTTTTCGAAAATTGTAATTTTTGAAGGCCTCGTCCAGTATTCCCGCGACTTTTCCAAGTTTATATCCCCGATAAATTCCACAAAAAGGCCATTCATTCCTTATAATTCCAGCATTTGAAATAAATTCATCAAGAAAATGTGTTTATTTTCCGTTTTCTTAAGAATTATTTTAAACTGCGCCTCACGGTTACGGAAAGTAGTTCGGCGTGGGAGTTTACTGGGATATACATTTTGGACAGAGACTTGCTACGGGCCAATCAAATGTTAGGGATTTGTGTAAATATTTTTGTGCTGGAATTATTGAGTTCATGTTTTCATTTATTGAACATGTGTGATTTGTTTATCATGATGTATTGCGTTAGTTTCTTCTTTACATGGGTTTATTGATATCCGTTGGGTATCTTGTTCTCTGTTTTACAACCGTTTACTTGTGACTTCCAATCGCCCAATAGATCATTTTCCACTATACCCGTTAGTGGTGACGAGTCACATTATGTTCACCGCATGCCTGCCAACGTTAGTTCGGGACTCCTTGAGGATCGTTGAAACATAAATGTGGCTGTGGACAAGAGAATTGGGATTTACGAGTTTTGCGACCATTGCAGATCCAGATCAGCTTGTGCATCCGCACAGTCTGATAAGGATATGCAGTGTTCGCCATTCAATGAATGAAATGAATGGAATGAATATACTCGTAATGATTTAATGGTTAAAACATGCTGACGTCATGAATCAATAGCAACTCGGCAACTGGCCCAACACCGTGACGGCGTTTTGCTACGCAGAAATATGCAGCTGTTCGCGGGTCATATTTATTCGTTTATTGTATCAGAGATATGGGTAGATGCAGCTTGGAGCAACGGGGAGCACACACTTCTCTCCGGAACTGGATACACTGTAACATTTCAGATATTTGTTTACCAAACCAGGGGCGGATCCAGCATTTGGGGAACGGTGGGGGTGTCCTATTTTTGAGCTCTACGGAGCGAAGACAAATTTTGAAATTTAGATGTCCATAAATGCACTTTCCTGTGTTTTACGGCATTTAAATTCAGACACCAACTGGTGGCAAACTGTGTTCTATCTAAACTCCGTGGTTGAAGGGGAGGGGGTGCAACCCCGGAACCTCCGCCCCTGCAAACATGTTTTGCATTATTTTCGGCTGCAAACCAGTTTTAACACAGCGTTAGACTGGAAACAGAAGGCCGGAACAGCGCGTCATGTCCGTGCTGGCCGCTAAGCAGTGAGAGGATTGGCCGGAAGGGAGGTATGTTCGAACGCTTGTAAAAAATAAACGACGGTTGAACTGGGTCCACATCGTGTACTAGGTGACCGCGCTGTTCCAGGCTTCAGTTTCCAGTCTAACTAGTAATAGCAGCAATAGTGACGTTCGTTGTATCTGGGGGTGGTCGTTAAACACAGTTGAGAGCATTAGCCGGAAGCGAGATACGCTGGAACACTTAAGGGGCCAGTCGGCCGACATCGTACACCCAGGTGACCGCGCTGTTGTTCCGGGTTTCTGTTTGCAGACCACCTCTCAGAATGATGACATGACCACAAGGTTACCACGTGACCACATTTTCCAAATCAGTTTGCAAGGCTGGATGAATCATATTGTATTTTGAACATAGTGTGTCTGCTTATCAGAATTATTAATTATTTTAATTCGGGTGTTATTTAAGCGCGGTCATTTGGTTTTGTATTACAGCTTTATAGGTCTTAAAGTTGTCGCTTCTCTATCTGAATGACATAGCCGTGTGGGTAGCGACAGAGTCTAAGAACGCTGCGTTAGTTGGTTCGAATCTAGCTAACATATGTTTTATTTTTTTAGTGCTTTGTTTTTTAATACGCGCAAGCTGATGCCACTTAGACGTAATTCTCAGTAAGCTTCTCCGTTAATAGGCATTCACTTCAGGAAATGGCTGCTACTACGCCAGTGAAATCGTCAGAGATCCAGTTGGACTTCGGATCTATATATTGTTTTTAAGGTTAGACACTCGCCATATGGTTTTTTTTACGTCCTTTACCTTTGCCCGGTTCGCTAATTGTAATTTACTAATCCGCGTGAATGCCGTCATTTCCGGTGGTTTTAAAAAAGAAACAATATGGCGGCCGTCTAACCTTCAAAACAATACAGATCCTTCCTTGGAGAGCAATCATTATCGACATTATCATAAAGTGCATATGGCAACGCTAATTGCAAACGGTTGACCAATGTCGATTTAGTCCTTACACTGTTGAATTGTATTTTGTCGTCTACTGTTTGTGTTCTGTTTTCCAATTTGTTGACATCAACAACATGGTTTGGCAGAACTTTAGAATCATTTCCAATGGAAAAGATTTTAAAGTGCTGTCAAGCCATGTTTTTATTGAGATAGAAAACACAATGATCAACATCAGCAGACGACAATGTTTGTTTCCGGCATTCCAAGGGTTCAAATAGAATATAAATAGCCGCAATGCGTTTGTGTTCCGAGAATAATGGTCACTTGATCTCAATTACAACGAACACAGCAAGTATGGCTCTATGGAAAATAATCGGACATATAAGTTGGCTGATAGAAATTATTTAAATGCCGTAAAACACAGGAAAGTGCATTTCTGGACATCTAAACTTTTCAAACATTGTCCTGCCACGCTAATTGACAACGGTTGGCCAATGTCAATTTAACCCTTACACTGCTGAATTAAATTGTGTCGTCTGTTGAAATGCTGGAAAACGTGAACACAACGCGATGCCGTTTACGAAAATCTGATATGTTAATTATAAAGCCGTAAAATGCCGTAATCCGATTAAGCCGAAAATTGCCATCCCGATTGGATTTGTGTGGCTAAACACGATGTCGTTCACGAAAAATCGATATCTTCATTAACGACGCCGTAAATGACATCGAAAGTTTCAAACTTTGTACGGCGATTACGGCTTTACTAATTGAGATATCACACTTCTGTCAACGGATTCTTGTTCAGGGAGGCAATATATATCCGTGTGCCTCCCTGAACAAGAATCCGTTTACAGAAGTGTGATATCTAAATTAGTAAAGCCGTAATCGCCGTACAAAGTTTGAAACTTTCGATGTCATTTACGGCGTCGTTAATGAAGATATCGATTTTTCGTGAACGACATCGTGTTTAGCCACACAAATCCAATCGGGATGGCAATTTTCGGCTTAATCGGATTACGGCATTTTACGGCTTTATAATTAACTTATCAGATTTTCGTAAGCGGCATCGCGTTGTGTTCACGTTTTCCAGCATTTCAACAGACGACACAATTTAATTCAGCAGTGTAAGGATTAAATGGACATCACTGGACATTGGTCAACCGTTTCATCTATACACAATATACCCGTGCCTGTTTTCCTTTTAAATACTAATGTTGAGCTTTCTGTTCAAGTCGTATGTGGTCGAGGGGTTAGAGTGACGGACTTCAATGCCGTAGGTAGTGAGTTCGAATCATAGTTTTTCATAAATATGTATATATATATACTGAAAGGATAAAGAAACGTAGGGTAACAATATACGCAATAATTATTTAAATGCTTGGCCTAAAATTATGAAAACCGGTCAGGCGACTATCTTGGTCACTGTGCACCCAAACCGGTGCCTAAAGTTACTCAACCGTGTAATGCACCGTACCACATAGAGAAAGTGATAAAAAGCCAAAAACACGTGCAGCATGATGATGATAAGTTCGTCAAAACATTTTGTTTTACCACTTAATACGCTTGAGGTATAAACATCGTTTTCCGCTATTTACACTGAATTTATAGCTCTCACAATCATGGTACGTATGAAGTTCAGAAGGGTCAGGCTATTGCATTGCTAATGCAAGGTCAAACGCAACAGCAGATTGCTATGCAGTTCGGTGTGAATGTTTCCAACATAGAACGTCTTGTCCGTCGTCTGAGAGAGACCGGAAGGGTTGCCGACCGACCGAGATCGGGACGTCCGCGCGTAACGTCGCGACGTCAAGACAGGGCTATTCGTCTCGCCCACCTACGTAATCGCCACGTTACTGCCACTGAACCCGCTATTAACACGGTAGGTAATCATAATCGCCACATTCACCCCAAAACTGTAAGAAATCGATTGCGCGAGGTTGGTCTGCGAGCACGTCGTCCCTACGTTGGTCTGCCTCTCACTCATGCACGTCGCGCGCGTCGTATCACTTGGTTGGCGGCCGGCACATGCTCCCAGACGATTTCCAATGAGGCAATGGAGACAAGTCTTTTTGACAGATGAGTCCCGGTTCACTCTTTTTCGTCTGGACGGTCGACGTCGTGTATACAGACGTCGTGGGGAACGCATCGCCGACAATTGCGTTCTTGAGAGGGATATGTTTGGAGGTAGCTCGGTTGTGGTCTGGGGAGGGATATCTCACGGGGTAAAGTCACCGTTGACCATTGATTGTGGTAGCCGGGAATTTAACCGCCGTAAGATATAGGGATGAAATCATCCGCCCTGTTGTTGTTCCATTTGTGCAACAGCGTCAACTAATTTTCCAGCATGATAATGCCCGGCCCCATGCATGTAGGCAAGACTTTCTCGCTGACCATAACATTAACCCACTCGACTGGCCAGCGTACAGTCCCGATTTGTCCCCAATCGAACATCTGTGGGACGAACTTGACAGGAGGATAAGGGGGTGTCGGAATACCCCTTCTAATCTCGACCAACTAAGGACTGCATTGTTGGAAGAGTGGAACAATATCCCAATAAGAAGGATAAATGCACTGATGAATTCCATGCACAAGAGAATCAGGGCTGTGACAGATGCGCGAGGGGGGCATACGAGATACTGACAAAACAGTGGATTTCACTGTGCAATATTGGGGGGGGGAGGGGGGGGGTACGTACCGTCAATTATGATTCAATTACTAATAAATTATCGGTCAAAACCTAATGCAATTTTGGTAATGTGTTGACTAAAGATGTTTTTTTAATACTCATATAAAATATTGTATATAACAGCAAACACATCACTTTAAATCACCTCAAATGTTTACCCTGCGTTTCTTTATCCTTTCAGTATATACATGTATATATATTATTATTTTCATTATTTCTTTGTTGCTTATATTTTATTATATATTTCTTTTTGATATGTGTTTCTCTTACAAATTACATTAACTAAGTATGAAATAGTTCACATGTAGAACGCTAGTATCATTTGAAGAAAACTAATAACTAAATGTACATTTCATAATGTGTATCATTATGTCTACATGAAGAATCTGTTAGTATTTTCTCGCAGATCATGTCACATTGAGGTCATATGGCCATAGTGATAGCACTCGCCGCTTCACCTATTTCCTTCTCCAGCAACCAGGCAGGAATAAAAAGAACACAATAATATCGACAAAAGTAAATGCGTTTTGTGAGGTGCCAAATCTCGACCAGATAGAATGAACAAAATTTCTGCAATCATATGGATATTCTCCCACTTTGATACCACTGAGCCACAATACATGTTTATTTTTGAGCTCCAAGATACATGTGCTCTATTGTAGTGACATGCATACACGTGCACTCTATCATACATTTGTAATACACGAAAACGAGGCTATGATATGATAATACACCCTTTTTTATATATTTTCTGAACTGTGCAGATCCTGATCAGATGCACAGGCTGACCTGACCTGGATCTACACTTTTCGCAAAACTCGTAAATTCTGATTCTCCAGTCACAGCCACATTTCAGGTTCATCGATCATCGGCCAAGGCGTCCCGAACTAAGGCATTATTAGGTGAACATATGTGAATCGTCACGACTAACAGATCAAGTGCAGAATACTGATGTATCGTGGACCCATGTCAAGACACTGAAGTGTTGTAGCATCGGGAGCTGCAGCTACACAGTACAATGGTCCTGGTACTACACGGTACGCCACTTTCCTAATCAGATAAATTTGAAAATTTGGAAACTTTCCGAGTCCGATTATGCACACGCATAAATCTTGCCGCCTTGAACCAATATCCGTTTACAGAAGTGTGATATCTCAATTAATAAGGCTGTAATCGCCGTGGAAAGTTTGAAACTTTCGACGTCATTTACGGCGTCGTTAACTGAGATATCGATTTTTCGTGAACGGCATCGCGTTTAGCGAGCGAAAGCCTATCGATACGCCAATTTACAGCCGGATCGGACAACTTTGAAATTTTGGCAACTTTCCAAATTAGATTCGACTGAAACTCGGCACACGGATATATATTGCCACCCTGAACAAGAATCCGTTTACAAAAGTGTGATATCTCAATTAGTAAATCCGTAATCACCGTACAAAGTTTGAAACTTTCGATGTCATTTACGGCGTCGTTAATGAAGATATGGATTTTTCGTGAACGGCATCGTGTTTAGCCACACAAATCCAATAGGGATGGCAATTTTCGGCTTAATCGGATTACGGCATTTTACGGCTTTATAATTAACATATCAGATTTTCGTAAACGGCATCGCGTTGTGTTCACGTTTTCCCGCATTTCAGCAGACGACACAATTTAATTCAGCAGTGTAAGGGTTAAATTGACATTGACCAACCGTTGTCAATTAGCGTGGCAGGACAAAGTTTGAAAAGTTTAGATGTCCAGAAATGCACTTTCCTGTGTTTTACGGCATTTAAATTCAGACACCAACTGGTGGGAAACTGTGGTCTATGTAATCTCCGTGGGTGAACGGGGGGGGGGATGGTTGCAGCCCCCCTGTTGCACCGCCCCCCCCCCCCCCCTCCAGATCCGCCCCTGCAAACATGTTTTGCATTATTTCCCACTACAAACCAGTTTTAGCACGGGCTTCTGTTTGCAGACTACCTCTCAGAATGATGACGTGCCCACAAGGTTACCACGTGACCACATTTTCCAAATCCACATATAACAGTTTGCAAGGCTAGATGAATCATATTATATTTGAATATAATGTGTCTGCTTTTCAGAATTATTAATTATTTTAATTCGGGTGTCATTTGAAATATATAATAAAATATAAGCAAAAAAGTAATAAAAATAATAATATATATATATATACATATTTATGAAAAACTAAGATTCGAACTCACTACCTACGGCATTGAAGTCCGTCACTCTAAACCCTCGACTATATATGACTAGAACAGAAACCTCAAAATTAACATTGAAAAGGATAACAGGCACGGGTATATTTTTCATAGATGAAACGGTTGACCAATGTCCAGTGATGTCCATTTAATCCGTACACTGCTGAATTAAATTGTGTCGTCTGCTGTTTGCGTTCTATTTTGAACCGTTTAATTAATAAAGCCGTAAATGCCGTGCTCCGATTGGGCTGAAAATTGGCACCCCGATTGGACTTTTGTCGCTAAACACGATGCCGTTCACGAAAAATCGATATCTTCATTAACGACGTCGTAAATGACGTCGAAAGTTTAAAACTTTGTACGGTGATTACGGCTTTAGTAATTGAGATATCACACTTCTGTAAACGGATTCTTGTTCAGGGATGCAATATGTATCTGTGTGCAATATGTATCTGTATGTATCTGTGATTTGGAAAGTTGCCAAAACTTCAACGTTGTCCGATCCGGCTGAAAATTGGTTTAAATGGACATCACTGGACATTGGTCAACCGTTTCATCTATAAAAAATATACCCGTGCCTGTTTTCCTTTTCAATACTAATTTTGAGTTTTCTGTTCTAGTCATATGTAGTCGAGGGGTTAGAGTGACGGACTTCAATGCCGTAGGTAGTGAGTTCGAATCTTAGTTTTTTATAAATATGTATATACATGTATATATATATTATTATTTTTTATTACTTTTTTGCTTATATTTTTTTATATATTTCAAATGACACCCGAATTAAAATAATTAATAATTCTGAAAAGCAGACACATTATATTCAAAAAACACACAAGCTAAGGTTTTTACAAACAAATCGAGGAAACCAAACATTTGGAACATTAATATTGCTGTGCCCTTCTGGCTTCCCCTTTGTATACATGACTAAGAGCTGATTTACCGAATAAACCATGTATATGTAATCTATAACTGTTTATAGAGATACTGCCATCAATTGAAAAATACGCATGTACGAATAATTCAAGCAAAACGGCGATGCACACCATAAACATTTTTTTTTCCAGACGGATTGGGGAGCTAAGCTTTTACAAACTGGGGATACACACGCCTTATACACACAGTCAAATGATTTTTTACAAACAAATCGGGGAAACCAAACATTTGGAACATCAATGTTGCTGTGCCCGTCTGGCGTTCTTATGTACCGTCTATGTAAATCCATTTTCTACGACCAAGAGATGATTTACAGAATAAACCATGTATATGTATTCTATAACTGTTTATAGAGTTACTGCAATCAATTAAAATAATCATATTAGCCGTAAATTGGAAATAAACCTATTATATAATATCTCTTTTTTTTTTCTTTTGACCTAATGACAGCTACGCTCCCGGTACATGCATGTGTGCATTAGGTAAATACATGCATTGTAAGGTCTCTGTCGTCCGGTTCTTGTCAGGATGGAGGGGGGCGGGCATTGGTCTACTCTAAAGTACTATAACACGTCGACTACTGACTTTGCTTGGAAAAGAATACAATGTTTATTGTGTTATTGTTTAACTAGTACTATTTAATGTCAGATAACGTAAGCCTCACATTAATACCAACACTTATCAACAGTATAACTACTATATAGTAAGTATTTAATTATACAACACTACATAAACGATGGTCACTATGGTAGCCCTGTGATTAAGTTACGCGACCTAATTCCATGTTGTAAAGTATAGGTTTGTACGTGGTGGGATCTAGTCAAATTATACGTTTTACGTTTTATTTGTTTTACTTTGTGTGAAATATCATGTGGGAAATATAAAAAAGTGTTTATTCAACCAGGTGAGCTGATTATCGTGAAATAAAGCACTCGTGATTGGGCCCTGTCGCTACACAAACTCTATGCTCACTCCTTTGTTTAGCTGAAGGATCCAATCGCTCATGTATTTTTTCACGATAATCTGCTCACCAAGTTGAATAAACAACACATACTTCATGGGATTATAATTAAGTTGATTGATACATTTAATTTTTTCAAATAATTAAAACTATCAATAACAATTCACCATTTCTGCACATGTACATACAGTGACTCGGGCCCCTCTAAACACAGTATTGAAATATTAGTCAATATTGAGTAAAACAAGAGTTGTCAGAAGACAACGAAGAGCGCCTAGTGGTGCTTGAATTTGGGAAACATAAATTATTACAACTTTTGACCATGACATGTAGGTTAGAGGGGATACGACAGTCATGGATTTGCTGCAGCATGATAGGGAAACATTACAGCAAGGAATGCATGAAATATGAAAAAGTTTTATGATAGGAAACAGAAATTATAACAAATTTTACTCAACGTTAAGTTTATGAACGCACTATGATTGTGACCTTGACCTCGACCTACGGATTAGCGATGGTCATTTCCCCGAGCGTTATATATAGTGTTTTGGGATGCACACATTATGTGACCTTGATTCTGGGCTTAGCAGGGGCGCCACAGACTTGTATTTGTCGCAGGGTGATAGAGGACCATTGGAGCAATGCGTGTGAGAAATATGAAGCAGTTCCAAGCAAGGAAACAGAAAATATAGGTCATTTACCCGAGCATTAAGGTTTCGGAATAATAACATGTTAGTAAAAATGGCTAGCACGTTAACAATATATTTTAACGCCGTTAAACTACAGTCTAACGTATCAGACTTCTAACGCGTTAGGAACGGTATATGATACGATATGCCACCTAAGCAAGTATGCTTCAGTTCATCATTGTTATGTTATAAAAAATGTGTATCATTTTCCTGACGTGTTTGGTTATTGGCAAAAATAGAAAATTACCACACACTGTATTTACGCGGGTCGTTACGGTGCTTGCCATTAATGCATGCCTACATAGAACATCATTGACTGAAACTATGGTAACCTTCACAAATTCATGTTGGCTGAGAAAATGGAACTCACCGTATGTACAACAATTGTGCCTAATTGGGGATATTGCTCATTTTGCACACGTACAGGTTCTACTTGTGTTGTTTGTGTCATTAATGCTAATCCATTGACGGAATAACGAACTGTGTAAGCCCTGAGCAGACTTCGAGGATGGGGATATACCGTTCGCATATACCATAAGGTCCATTTTCTCAGCCCAAATATTATTCATGAAATAGTGAGTCTCAAAATGTAACTGTCAGGTGAGCTACCTGACACATGAAGAGTGAGCCATACACAATATGGGTCTTTTCGCCGGACACTTATCTATATTGTAACGTCATTTTTAAATTTTTACATGTACTCCTTATTGATAAATTATTTGTGTAATTCCTTGTACATATCTTGTCATAATTGAATTTCATAATTCTGGGTCGTTTCTAAAGATTGTGTGCCATTGTGGCCCCTCGCTATTTATTTTGGTACCATTTATGACAAATAAAGGCTAATGATTCCATAGCACCTCCTAGAATGAATACCGGGGTATTGCATTTTCCAGCAGTGTATGCATAAGACTAAACAGTGAGCTCGGTACTTTCGCTATCAAATAAATCCACCATTACGGATGTTTCTATAAAACAATATTGATCAATAGCAGTGTACATGAGTGTGCTAGCTAAATAAATGGACACGTGTTTTATGAACGCACAGTCGTTGGACATGGTATATTATGTAAATACGTTGTCAATTAACATAAGTATATATCAGTTTTAAATCGAATTCCATCACGTAGCATGTGCCTATTTTAATTAACGACCATATAATCGACCAGACAAACAAAACAATATTTTAGTACAATATTAGGCAATATGTTTGCACTCTTATGGCCATATCAGAGCTCTAGATGAGTTGCATACCCAGCCAGCATCACCATGTCGGTACGCCGTCGTGCCGATGTCAATTGGATATGTGGTTTTATGAAATAAAATGTAAAAGAAAACAAATTTTCCATTTAAATATTATATAGCCTATGTCTACATATATGAAACTAACTGGAAATGCAGATTTTGTTTCCTATAAGGCATATTTTGTCTATCACGAGTACTGACGTAGGACCGACGTGATGCCTACGTGTACTAGACATTTTGTAAATTAAAAAGGAATAGTGAAACAAAGAAAATTTGAACAATAAAATATTATTTACATAATAAAATAACTGGAAAATAGTGTTCGTTCAATATTTGACATCCATTGTCTAAAATGATCTTACAAAGTTCAAACGAGGTCGGTACTATATAGGGCCGCTGTCGGGTAAAGGGAGTTAACTTTGTAAAAAACACTGGCAGACACATCTGCCAATGTCATTTGTGTATCTTTAAATTATATACTGGACATAAAATAATGATAAAAAATCAGATTATGTTTTTTAAATATGACACAAAATTGTGTACCTCTTTATTTATATTCAAAAATATTAAAGAAGAAAATTAAGTTTGTGCGAATCTACATTTTTTCATAGGCGGCAATTCACATATCGAGTTTAAAAATATTTTGATATTATCCAATTGTTCAAGGTGATACTTGTACATGTTTTAAGGTATGAATGTGATGTTTATTTAGATAAATAGTATACATGAGCTGCGCCGTGCGAAAACCGGGCTTAATGACACAATTTTTAGTTTTTACTTGTTCGCGTATTCTGAATTGTACATCTTTTAAAAGCCATATGCCGCAAAAATGATCAATGTATCCCAATTATTTTTTCATTTTAGAAGTATTTTTATGACGCGTGATAAAAACATATATGACATTTTTTTATCAATGACGTCGAAATTACTACGTTTTTATCAAGGGCGTATACAAGGGGTGTTGATAAAATACCCAGACAAGTCCTATAGATTTGTGATCTTTTATCGCATGTCAACCGAATTTGGATATCTCGTAGCCTGGCCAAGTGTCTCCCATTAGGCCAAGACAAAGTATGAAAATAATGTTCATAGCTCGTGTTGCAGTTGATAATGTATCGTCATGTTTTGGATTGCGGCCCAAGTAATGTAATTTCGTATGAATAATTTTCAAATAAGGCAGAGTGAGAAGTTTTGGCGTTTCCCTGTTGTTTGCTGCTGTCTGAAATAATTTTGGGGAATAATAGCGACATTACTTAAGATTTCGTATGCGACGAACTATTTTAAAAATCTGACATCATGACCGGAAATGACGTAGTTTAACGACTGCCAGCTCTGTGTAAGAGAATATGCCGGAAAAACCAAGGGATTATATTAAAGTTTGTATTTTAACACAACACACGAGATATTGATGATGAGAGAAAGTCCATCATCGGGATGACAATATACGAACGATACAGTTGGATAGACAATGGACATGAAGGCGCGAAAGGCTAGGCCAGACATGGACGTACAAAAGTGACGTCGTCAGACGTTGTGACAAAACGTAAAAGTAATGGTCGACTGATCACTTTTCGTGAAATGCCAGATCGGTTAACTCATTGTGTGATTAAAAATATTTAAATATGAGGAGACATATGGCTAGATGGATCCCGATGATGGTGAACATGTAGCAGAAGGCCAGGCGAGTTCCCAATTTCTCTCGAGTTTTAGGATAGTTGACATGACATCTGTATATTTTTCCAATTGAGTGGTTACAGTGGATGAATATATTATCAAATATCCTCGATTGAGGCGATATTCAATCTTCCATATTCGCACAATCTGCCCCATGTGATTTCATTTTTAATACCGTACACGAACAGCCGCATAAAGGGAATCCACTTCGACAACTACAGTAATCAATAATGTTATTGCTGGTATTTGAGGTGGTATGTTTGAACAAAGGTGATTTGCATTGCCTGACTTAGCTGTCGGAAGTGCATGTAGTATAAACAAAAGATGTTATACCGTTTATTTTGAACAATAATAACCCATTATGCGAGCACGAATGAAAGCATGGACATGTTCTTCTTCCATTGAACAATATGGAGCATAACAGTAACATAACATCATTTTGACGTCGGGCCCAATATCGCGTGATGACATTATGTTGGTAACCATAAAATTGCTCATGATATATTAATGATGAGTTGTGCATATGAAATCGATGAAGCATTTATCAATCATCATGGATGTGAATTTTCAGTTAACCAAACGCATATGGATTTTGCAGCATAATAATAATGGTTATTCAACCAACACTGGAAATCGAAACCTCTTACAAGCAACCTATCCGCGATGATCGGTGGCTGGTAATAATGTGATGTGTTTCAACATTAGCCACACGAGTGACCGTACAACTTTATGTACATATTGTGCTTGCAAATCTTCTAAAATTATCCCGCGAGACCATAACCCAAACTGCGTAAATATAATACATAAGTGGATGTTGCAGTTGCAGGTTATGCATATGGGATGCCCATCCCCCATATAAATCCGCCACAGCTGGAAGCTCACTTTGTGTGACGAATGACTTTCATATCATGATACAGTTGTGTTATTTTAATTACCACAGACCAACATAGATAGAAAGAAGTTTCTTTTTCTTTTCATTTCAATATGAAATACATTTCAGACACACCGATTGGCATTCAGGGATGAACTATATTCCCAAGGGGCGCTTGTCCCCGAATCTTCAATCCCCACCCTTCGTCGCCGGATCATATGATCACACGTAATTTTCACGATCATAATTGTTTTCTATTCCAATATTATATCATAAGGACGTGTACGGAATTGCTGCAAATAGAGTATTTGTTTGTAGACATTGCACGTGTACATTTGCAGTAGGCGGCTTATAACATTAACTTTGTGACAAAACATGACGTCGGGTATATTTGGTAGCTTATAATTGTCACCAGGTGTCTTTCTTGAGGATCGCATTACCATCGCCCGATTCAGACATACATTAGTATGCAATCAAGTGACAAGCTGATGATTTTATACTACAAATCGTACGAAAAGCAACTTTATGACCATCAAATTTCCAATTAATTCCAGGACGTTTCGAAAACTCCACCGACCTGACTGTGTGTTTTGTTCATTATGTATTGCTTATACACAAGCAATCAAGAAGCTGCATTGAAATCACTGATTCTGAACCTATTAGAGAGATTTTGATGCATTTGTTTTGCCAAATGCAATACAAACCCCGGATATATATGTCATTATATAGCTGCGTGTCTACCTCCGTTTATGATAAAATGAGTGGCATTAAATGACATATCATTCGCTATAAGTATTGGCTATAATTGTTCAAAAGTCTTAATTTACCAAGATAATAGATGTTAATACTGTAAGACCAGTAACCAGTGGTGATAAACTGCTGTGACAGGGCTGGGATGAGCTCTATCTCCGATCAGGTGATCTCAGTGTCATGGGTTTCCGCAGTTCGAAATGAAATTGTCTTCTCCCATTCTGAGGTCACGTGACTTGAGAAACTGTCCATTACAGCCATGTTACTACCTTTTATAAGTTGTCCGATATGTCGATACCGAGATAATTCATTGGGTAATCCAATTCTGATAAATTCCAGTTTCCACTTACCGTTGCATTATTGCATCCAAGTGAAATTCCATGTCGACCCTCAAGTTTGGGAACCGCGAAGTTACAGATGCGACTGACCTTATTTTCCATGCGACTACCATGATCTACACACTGTTCGATACCTTTCTTGGTGCTAATTTATTCCACTGTTCACTGTGGTTCACATTATAGTTTGACCGCATAGCGTCACTTCCTTGTTTAGTTTACATTCCATGTTTTATGTCATTTGTGTTTATAAACTTTTCCAAGATGGCGGACGCGCAGCCGCACAGGAGATTTCAGCCAATCAGATCGGTTAGTCGCAAATGCGACCGACAGTCTGATTGGTGATCGCATCTGTGCGACTGGCCGCATCTTGCGCAGAATGTTATAAATACAAGTGCAATTGGCAGTCAAGCCAAGCGATTCCACCGCTCTCCAAATGTAGAACCATTACTCGACAGAACCAAAACTCGACATCTCCAACTATTTCCTAACTAATTACGTCTTGTAGACATAAGAGATATACATCATAACTATCTACAATTATACTCACCACTACCGTGAACGTAGTACATTACGAGTTGGAGACGAAGTACCTTTCGTCTACTGCTACGACACCGTTGCTACGCCATCACCAATGTAAACATACTTTTACTGCTGTTTCGAACTGTCAAGGAATCGCTTCCCGTCACACTGCTACTCCATATAATAACCACCGTCTATTGTTGCACTAATACCTACTCTACTATAACGTTTCTTAGAGTGCATTTAATCGGAATCCTGACGTATTGATACTTTGTCAAGTAAAGCCTAACTAGAGGCTAGAGGGTGCACTCCGTATAACACTGGTACCTGACGAACTAGTAAAGTTATTAAACGTGACTTGTTGAGTGTTAGAACTGTTGTTATTTGTTATTTACTGTAACCTACCTGCACTGCAACCAGAGTGTAGGTGGCCTTACAATACCGTTGACATACACTGGGTTGTTCATATTTAAGATTATTTAGGGATCAAAGTGCAGTGTAAGTGAAGACTTCGCTGATATGTAGCCAGTTAAATTATGCGTTCACCATTTTCAATTCATGAGGACAATTTAATCGACGAAAAAGAGTGACAATGTCAAAGAACGACAGTTAGGCGACAATGTACAGCGGCTCAAGCATTTGTAAGTCATTGATGCTGCGAGGAACTCGTGCAAGTATCCTTGCTATATTATTTGTCACCACACAATGGCCATAACGTCAAACATGGATTCACGTTCAGTGACGTCACAAATGCGTGATGTCACGTCATGACGTCATAATATGTGTACTGAGGCACCTCGTCTCATATTAGTGAAAGTTTCAATAAGCTATCATTTTCCGTTTTCTGTTCACACTTAATGTTAACTGACACCAATAAACGTAAATGGGAGGGAAAAATGTAAACTTTTACGGAGACGTTAGAAAATTTGAATAGTCGTTTTTCCGACGTCGTTTACCGCTTTTCACGACGTTATCATTAAGCCCGGTTTTCGTATGGCGCGGACCATATATAGTTCTATGTTATTGTCATAAATCATACGTATTGCTGTAAAGTGGTAAAGGCTGTTTAAAGTATGTGTCATGTGTTTTCGTGTTTCAGTTTGAAGATTTTCTTTGCTTTAATTTTTAATGGTGATCCTTGTACATGTTTTAAAGTATGAAGTTTTTGTTTATTTAGATAATATATATATATATATAGTTCTATGTTATTGTCATAAATCATACATTTTGCTGTAAACTGGTAATGGCTGTTCAACATCTGTGTCATGTGATTTCGTGTTTCAGTTTGAGGATGTTTTCGGGCCGACATTGGACTGATGTACGTGTAAGCTGATGTAGGGTCGATGCGTTTTACCGCTTGTAAGCCGCTGTAAAGTACGCTGTCGGGCCGACATTGGACCGATGTGTTAGCTGATGTAGGGCAGATGACTTTTACCGCTTGTAAGCCGCTGTAAAGAACGCTGTCGGGCCGACATTGGACCGATGTGTAAGCTGATGTAGGGCCGATGAGTTTTACCGCTTGTAAGCCGCTGTGAAGAACGCTGTCGGGCCGACATTAGCCCGATGTTGGGCCGATGTGTTAGCCGACATAGGGCCACTGTCGCCACGCTTTGCAAAATCGACATAGGCCCAATATAACTCTACGATGTAGGGCCGATGATGTACACGACATAGGCCCGACGTCGGTCCGATGTGGAATTGCTGGCTGGGTATTTGCTTAATTAAAATTGCCAACAAGAAGAAGAACAAAAATCAAAAGTAGCGAATATCAAAAAGCACAAACAAATTGTGGTACCTTTTATCATGCTGCAGAAAACACTAGCTTTGCATTCGACATTCATGGATTTGTAACCACATGATAGTAGACCCTTAGAGGAATGCATGCAAGCATAATTAAGCATTTGTGATGAAGAGATCATAAGTTATAACCAATTTTCTCTTATGTTGAGTTTGTGAACACACTAAGTATGACCTTGACATTGGGGTTAGCGGGGATTGGACAGAGAGTGGAGTGGACGGTTGTGGATTTTCACAGCATGATAGTAGACCCTTTGCCCCTTAGACGAATGCATGCATGAAATATTAAGAATTTCCGACGAAGGATACATAGATTATGACCGATTTTCACTTATGTTAATATTGTGAAGACACTAAGTATGTTGCATTGACCTTGAAGTTTGTGTGTGGGGGGGGGGGTCAGGCGGTCGTGTATCAATCACAGTATGATAGTAGACCCTCAGAGGAATGCATGCATGAAATATTAATAATTTTAGACGAATGAAACATAAGTTATAACGGATTTCTCTGATGTTAAGTTTTGTGAAGAGACTAAGCATTTGACCTTGGCATTGGTGTATATTGGGGTCAGACGGTCATGGATTTGGCACAGTATGATCGTAGACTCTGAGAGGAATGCATGCATGGACTATTAATAATTTCCGATGAAGAAAACAGAAGTTATAACCGATTTCTCTGATGTTAAGTTGTGTGAACACACTAAGTATATGACCTTGACTATGTGGTTAGTGGGTGTCTGACGGTCGTGGATTTGTCACAGCATGATATTAGACTCTTAGAGAAATGCATTTGTGAAATATCCTGAATTTCCGATGAAGGAAACATAAATTATGAGCGATTTCTCTGATGTTAAGTTTGTGAACACATTCTAATATGTGACTTTGATCTCTGGGTTAGTGGGGCCTGACGATCATGGATTTGTCATAGCATGATAGTAGACCCTTAGAGGAATGCATGCGTGAACTATTGTGAATTTCCGATGAAGGAAACCGAACTTAAGACCGATTTCTCTGACGGTAAGCTTAGTTACGGACTGGACAGACGGACGCACGGACGCACACGGACGGACGGACGGACGGACGGAAAACCTGACTCCAGTATCTAAACATCCCACAGCTATAGCTTATTTTACATCAGAATACATCTTTGTACTCCATTAGAATGGTATCCAGGAAGACAATTATAGTGGACAGCCAAGATATGTTTTCATTCAGAAGTAAACTATTCAATACCCAATTAAACATTTGAAATACCCATTTGCTTAAGAAATGATGGAGCGACACTTACTATCATGAAGGGACAAAAAGAAATATAATATTTTATTACAATAATATGGCCATTTGATAGAACAGACAGCGATGTTCTCCAATACCAGCTATAAGGTGGCAGCCTCATGAAGCACCGCCACGTTATTAATTAAATACCAATCATCGTCCTAATTAACTTCTTACATTGCATTCATCCATATATATTTCATAAGTATCATGTGCTTTCTTTTAGACACTCGTTTGTATTCCCTCTACATAATGTACTAATGAAGACATAGACAAGTTATGGCATGTCATTTTGCGCGTTAATTCAGGTTACATTGTATTTTCGAAATGCTCACAAGTTTTTTTTGTGGGTGGTACGGAACACTGGTCAATATGCATCTATTTGGCCATATGATTCACCAGACAAAAGGGAAAACACTCTGCACCCATATGATCCACCAGACAAAAGGGAAAACACTGCACCCATATGATCTACCAGACCAAAAGTAAGACACTATTTTAGTATACTATTATACAATGTGTCTGCACCCTTATGCCAATATGATAGAACATACAAGAAGGAAGACACTATTTTAGTACAATAGTAGACAATATTTATGTACCATTGTGTGCCCCGCCACGAGAATAATGGGCTTATTGTATTTTTATCAGGGTAACTCCTTGTCAGCTAGTAAACTCTTCTATCCTGATACGCGTCTGAACTTTCATTAATGGCTGAAAACATGGTTTAGCAATTGATTGGTGAAAAGTGTAGGCCCTGACCAGACTGTGCGAATGTGCAAGCGGTTCTGGGGCTACACTTTTCACAAACCCAACAAGCCCCGTTTTATCGTGTCGGGATACATATGACCAATTAGACAAAACTATATTTCAGTGCATCCAGTTTACCTGTAGACTTTTTCAACAGAGTTAATTACCTCTCGAGTCGGAAAGAATGATTTTTTTATCAAGCATGGTAAGAATATTGTACTATTACTATATGATTTATTGATTGTCTCGACTGTGTTACAAAATCATCAAAACACTTCATATCTTATCAACAAGTTCTTAATTTATTTGAAAACTACACGTATATTGTAGAACTACTACTTCAAGTATGTATACATACAATTTACCTATACATTACAATATATGGGTGCATGCTGTACATCCAGTCAACACTGCCTACTATTATAACACTCGTCGGATAACCAACTACTAGTAGACAATTTGAGTCAACCCAGACCAGCCTACATATCTATGTCAGCTGGTCTGTGTCAACTGCGCTCACAAATTGAATCTAACCAAGCCGTACTACACTAATCGTCTGCTACTTGTAGTTTGAGTATCACAGTACAATCGTTACCATGTAAATGTACATTTTATTATATTACATTATGCTAGCATGTTTCGATCGCACAGGTGGATCGCCTCCGTTTTTGGAGTAGATCCTCGTTTGCTGTTAGAACATGGTATCATTATGTAACGAATATAATATTATATCCATCCTCTAACTCACAAATTAACAGTGCACACGCGAAGTTTAATCTATGTTGACACACAGGTGGAAGACTCGGACCTATGACACCAAAAATAAATGCCTATTAAAAAATATCCCATTACCCCACCCACTTGGTCTCGTACTGTAGCATCTTCTATAAGAGAAGATAGTACTGTATGAGACCAAGTGGATTTTGTTTTGTTTTTTGGTGTCACAGGTCCGAGTCTTTCACCTGTGTGTTGACACTGCTTGGTTCGTGAATCTCACAAGTGTAAAACCAAATGTATACCATATATATGTATACCGTACTTGTACCATGCATACTTGTATTGACAGCGCATAAGAATCGTCTAAGAAAAGTCTGATGCGCTACTAATACATTCCACAATGCCATATGAGATTAAAAATTACTACACTGAATTATCTGCTGCTTGTTATCATTAGTTCATTACATGTATAACAAGTATTACACTGCATGTGATTGCATGTGCCAACAGCACATGAGAACCGCCTCGAAATGGAGAAATTTCGTATTTGCTGTGATAACATTCTATTGTCGAGAACTGAAAGAAAACCATTATGCACCAACATATTTTACACGTATATTCTAATAGTAGACGATCATAACATGCCCTGACCAGCCTGCACACTTGTGAAGACTGATCTAGGTAAACATCGATTCCTTTCCAAATATCTTCAATGCAATATACATAATACTTATATTTGGCAAACGTCTACAATGTTGTCTTCTGCTGTTGATTTTTCATTATCAACTTTTCGATACTAAGCATGTGGACAGCACATGTCAGTAATCCTAGATCAGGATATTGTTATATGCTGCCAAAGCGTTAGGTCATCCAGATACGTTATTGAATAAGGGACAGCAGAAAACAGTTTCTACTCCAGAGTTTTATCTGAACATGAATTTGAAATATTGTTAATGAATTGTCTTGATTCTTGTTAAAAAATGCGAATGAACGGGTTGTTTACGGACAATTAAAACAAATGAATGATTTTTTTGTCGCAAATTGCGTCGGAGATTGACGGAAAGCTTAGAGGACACGCGAAATGTACTTCCGCTTGTAACTTTTTGTTTTATCAATTTCTTTTCATTCTGCTGAAGTTATTTACGGAAAATGGCATGGACCTTACAATATATGCAACCAGCGTAGTTCCATATGAGCCTGTGCATTCTGATCTGGGCATACATTGCTCGATATTCAGTCAATGGAGTATCATTAGTGAATCTAACTAGAAGGATGTGTATCTCCAATTAATACAAGTTTCCGTCATTGTTACAAGGTCCCTTTACTCAGCCGCCCACATAAATCAAACACATTTGATTATATGACGTGTTCGGCCATCTGTGTAATTTCGTGGAATACGTTTACAAAATTTACAATATTTTCTGTAAATGATGTCACAAGTTGATATAAATTTCAGAGTACATGTGGAATTATATTCCTAATATTAAATGTCGAATCACCGAACAGGATTACCAATTATAAAGAAATAGGTAAATTTCGGTTTAATTCTACCCAGCAAACACACGACGTCGGTACGACGTCGGATCTAGGTCGGATCCAGGTCGCGACGTCGGCGACTAAAATCAAACGTCAGCCCGACGTCTAAATCCCGACGTCGAAACGACGTCGGATTACGACGTCGTACTGACGGTGTTTTCTAGTCGTAGTTCGTCGCGACACAAACACAACGTCGGGTTGAAGTCGGAATCACGACGTCGGATCAACGTCCGTTTCCGATGTCGAATAGACGTCTGGTCCAGATCGTGATTGGTATACACTGAAAGGTGACTCACTGTCAGCAGATCTATCTCTACGTTAGCCTATAGATACGCCAATGGAAGAGCAGCTGATCTGATTTCCACACCAACTTAATTCAGTTTAACCTTTATTTGCGACATGTTTAGACCTATGTAATTAATCATTTTATATTGTAGACGATTAATTTTGCGTATGTATTTAGGTTGGGCTGGGCGTACGTGCAATTTCATTAACGTCGCAGAATTCTAGGTCAAGATTCTCGTGCGCGCGCGGAGTGTTGACAACTGGCATGCTTTATTAGCGTCCGTGTCAAATGCCACTAGATCTGGTTCCGTGTTACTGCATAACGGTAGCCACAGATACAGTAATACGCTGGTAAACAGCCGGCCTGACTCATTCGGAACTAACTCGGATCTTTTCGCCAAAGCGGAGGTCTGGTTAATCTATAATCCCCGAGGTGCTCCAATTGTCTTTAGGTTATCCCGCCATTTCCGTTTTCTCTCTGTGATTTTAATTTGAAATTGGGGAAAGATCGACGTAATCTTGAAGAAATTAACTTTCTTATGTAAGTATTTTAATGCATGCGTGTCAGCTAACATGTTTTCAATAACATTTTTAATACAAAAATACATGACAACGCCGTGATCAGTTGATTCACGTTTCAATTCGTGAAATTGTTTCGCCCCGTCTCACTTCGCACATTCCTCCTATGCATGTTTTGTTAATATATTGTCGCTATTTTATTCACCATTTACAAACTGCATGCACTGTCATATAATTGTGCCTTTAATGGAGGTCTACGCGGTCGCGTTTTCTCAAAACGTGTAGGACAGCTATAGTAATTATAGATTATCGTTACATACTGTCTTTGTGAAACTATTCGCCTTAGATAATGGCGCATATACTCAAAGTTTATTCGAATTGTACATCAAACTGTACATGTACGGAGCCACCCAAGGGACATAATTCTTTTTTTTTTGTTAATTTGTTCCAACGAAATAACAATTCGTTCCCTCAATTTAGCAATTCGTTACCACGAATTAACAATTTGTTCCCTCAATTTAACAATTCGTTCCCACGAAATAACAATTCGTTCCCACGGGAACGAATTGTTTATTCGTGCGAACGAATTGTTCATTCCCTCAAATTAACAATCGTTCCCTCGAATTAACAATTCGTTCCACGATATTACAATTCGTTCCCACGAATTAACAATTCGTTCCCGTGGGAACGAATTGTTATTTCATGGGAACGAATTGTTAAATTGAGGGAACGCATTGTTATTTCGTGGGAACGAATTAATATAAACAAAATTCTACGTCCCCTGCGGGGCTCCGTAAAAAGGAAGTATGCTGATTTATACACATATTTCTTGTTGGTGAAATTACATTCTTACATGAGTGGCTATTTATAGAACGAATTTACAAGTTTCATAGGAAATGAGATTTGAAGCTGTAACGCTCATCGAACATGTATTCGGTAGCGGTTTACAACATATGCAGAATGTGCAGCGGGAGAACGGCTTTTTTTAAATATAAATATATATTTTTGTGTTTGAGATGTTCGTGTGTGATTTTATTTCAAGTTGCCAGATGCATATTTGTGTGATTTTCTTTCAAGTTGCCAGATGCATATATGCATCTGACACCTTTAAAAACAAATCAGAGACGAACATCTCAAACAAAAGGAAAATGTTATATAAAGTTACGATATTAAATTACACTATGAAAACCGGTCAGGCAACTATCTTGGTCACTGTGCCCCCAAACCGGTGCCTAAAGTTACTCAACGGTGTAATGCACCGTACCACATATAGAAAGTGATAAAAAGCCAAAAACACGTGCAGCATGATGATGATAAGTTCGTCAAAACATTTTGTCATACCATATGATACGCTTGAGGTATACACATCGTTTTCCGCTATTTACACTGAATTTATAACTCTCACAATCATGGTACGTCTGACGGAAGTTCAGAGGGGTCAGGCTATTGCATTGCTAATGCAAGGTCAAACGCAACAGCAGGTTGTGAATGTGTGAATGTTTCCACCATAGAACGTCTTGTCCGTCGTCTGAGAGAGACCGGAAGGGTTGTCGACCGACCGAGATCGGGACGTCCGCGCGTAACGCCACTGAAACCCCTATTAACACGGTAGGCAATCATAACCGCCACATTCACCCCAAAATGTAAGAAATCGATTGCGCGAGGTTGGTCCGCGAGCACGTCGTCCCTATGTTGGTCTGCCTCTCACTCGTGCACGTCGCGCGCATCGTTTGGCTTGGTTGGCGGCACATGCTCCCAGACGATTTCCAATGAGGCAATGGAGACAAGTCTTTTTCACAGATGTGTCCCGGTTCACATTTTCGTCCGGACGGTCGACGTCGTGTATACCGACGTCATAGGGAACGCTGCGCCGACGCTTGTGTTCTTGAGAGGGATAGGTTTGGGGGTGGCTCGGTTATGGTCTGGGGAGGGATATCTCACGGGGTAAAGTCATCGTTGATTGTGGTAGCCGGGAATTTAACCGCCGTAAGATATAGGGATGAAATCCTCCGCCCGGTTGTTGTTCCATTTGTGCAACAATTAATTTTCCAGCATGATAATGCCCGGCCCCATGTAGCCAGAGTTTGTCAAGACTTTCTCGCTGACCATAACATTAACCCACTCGACTGGCCAGCGTACAGTCCCGATTTGTCTCCAATCGAACATCTGTGGGACGAACTTGACAGGAGGATAAGGGGGTGTCGGAATACCCCTTCTAATTTCGACCAACTAAGGACTGCATTGTTGGAAGAGTGGAACAATATCCCAATAAGAAGGATAAATGCACTGATGAATTCCATGCACAAGAGAATCAGGGCTGTGACAAATGCGCGAGGCGGGCATACGAGATACTGACAAAACATTGGATTTCACTATGCGATATTGGGGGGTACCGTCAATTGTGATTCAATTACTAATGAATTATCGGTCAAAACCTAATGCAATTTTGGTAATGTGTTGACTAAAGACGTTTTTTTTAATACTCATATAAAATATTGTATATAACAGCAAACATATCACTTTAAATCACCTCAAATGTTTACCCTGCGTTTCTTTATCTGAGAACCAAAGTACTTGTGATGGCCTAACGTATACTAGTGTATTATTATTATTAACCATTTCAACCCTGGTTATCCTACCTTGTCTTTTTCACACTATTTTTGTACTATTCCATTTATGTCAAAAGACAATTCTAGATGAATAATAGTGGCAAATGCGGCAGATCCTGATGAGGTGACGAGCCGTCTCATCTGGATATACATTGTTTGCACATGTTGGCTTTATGGAGGTATACATAGGGGTTGAACGGGCGAATACTAAAAGATATGCAAACATTTGTATGCTTCATAATTATGTTGTTTTATGTATATTTCAGACAACGCTAAGACATACACATACGAGAGCAACACAGAAATGGACGAGATATAAGCCGATCGATCTTCCCAACGAGCTAATGTTATCAAACAATGAATGTTTGAAATCTCGCTGGCATCCTTGGATACACTGAAACACAGTACGGCCATGGAAATACGTAAAGCGCAGAACGAGATGAAGAAACGATTGAGACGATACAGAGACAGGCAGAGAGAAATTGTGAAAAGTAAACCGGATTATAATAAGGATCCTCTCGAAGAACTGCTGAAGCGACGAATGAAGCACGATGCTAAGATGAAAAAGAATCAGAAACAAGCTCGCCCCAAGACATCGCCGGCGACGCTTCAGGATACCATTTCACGCATTCGTAGAACCGACGCGGACCCGGAACCCGAGGTGGAAGTGGACGATACGTTTATGGTTGACCATCTATGCACCAGTGGGGGCATTCGTATCCGCGGACACAGTTCTAGTTCTCCATGAAAAGATTACTTGACATTTCATTAGAATTGTCTCGTGAGACAATTCTAATGAAATGCCAAGGTATGTTTTTATCGCGAAATGATCGAATATTCAGCAATTTCCATCGCATGATTGTCGTCTGCAGCAGGATAAGGGATAAAGTGAACTAAATCCCTGCTATATGATTCCATCGAGTAACGAATAGCACCATAAATTTATGGCAAAAATATATGTGAAAGTATAATAAAATACATTTTCCAGCCAAAATATGTGTTTATTATTGACCAGGTACATGTACCAAGCCAGGATATTGATTAGTTGACCCAGAGTGAAACTGCAGATCAAGTAATCAATGCAAAATAAAGTTTTCTAGACGATAAAACCCGACATTGAATTGATGTCAGAACCAGATGTTGGCTAAAGGTCGTTTTCTGACGTCAGATAGACGTTGGATTATATTTGAAAATGATTTTTTGTTCGACGTCGGAATCCGACGTGTAAATGACGTCTTAATTAGACATATATCCAACGTCGGATTTCGACGTCCGTTTGACGTCGGATAACGACGTCAATTCGACGTCGGATTATGACGTCCGTTCCGACATCGGATTCTGACGTCTAAACAACTTTAATTTTCGAACATAATCCGACGTCTATCCGACGTCGGAAACCGACGTCATTCCGACTTTTATCTGACGTCGTGTGCCCACTGGGTACTGTCAAACAAAAGCTGCGTGAATAACTATATACATGTATGGATCTACAGTATTATCATTATTCGTAAGATATTGCGCACTTTGCCGAGAGACACCAATTTATTAGTCATTATATCTTTCAGAATAAACAGTCATTGCCGTCGATACGGGTTTTAGTACCAGTGTACCCGTGTAGACATCCCAACACACTATACTGTAACACTGACATAAAAGTCATCCTACAATTATGATGCAATAAATGACGTGCAACGCATATGACGTCACATCAACGAATTATTCCCGACCCAGATTTATGTACATGTCAGGGTAAATTATTTATACAAATATAGTCAGTCAGTCATGTGACTCTTAAACATTTAATCAAACTAAGACTCAGGCAAGCAAGTATAAACCAATAAGCAATCAACTGTTACGTTACGCTGGTAATTTTTGGTAATAATATATTTTGAGATTTATGACAAAAGGCAGCAATACGGATGTTACTTAAACTCTATGTTTAGACGGTTTACTGATGTCTTACAAACTGGTATACATGTACATTTGCATTGTTGTTTTTGTGAACAAATATAACTATGTTTTCTGTTGGCGGCCGGTTTTCCCCCAAATTGTGGTCCGTATTACCTAAAACATTGGGGGTAATACCAGGTAATTCCTTCGAATCAACATTCTACATGTTCTAAGAGCCATAGTTTATTATCTGAAATATGTTTTTCTATTTTTAAATCAGATTTTAATAACACGATATGAGGGGCACATCTATCTAAAAATACAGTTCAATCCGTTCATTAACCATTCCTCCAAAAGAATCTACCTATATATATTACTATTTTAATAGTGCTCACTGACCCAGATTTCAATACATAACGTCAGCTTAATTATTTATAGACATGTTATCGGTAGTTCAGAAAGACAAAACCAAAATATACTGAAATATAAATTAATACGTCAATTTGTGTCATCCGCTTGCATACGTTTATGTCGCACACATGGGGAGGTTTTCTCTACCCGGATACACACGAAATGATGACATGTTTGGTACTCAAGTGTTGTGTGTGAAACGGGTGTGATAAATTCATCTCCCCGATTTGTTGGTGTGTATTCATACGAAACTGCCCGTTTGGGGGCTTTCACACACACACACTCACTCACTCACTCCCGCCCGCCCGTCCGTCCGTCCGTCTCTCTCTCTCTCTCTCTCTCTCTCTAGCTCTCTCTCTCTTTCCCTCTCTCTCTCTCTCTCTCTCTCTCTCTCTCTCTCTCTCTTTCTTACTATCGCTCTCTCTCACGTGCACACTCATTCAATAACTTTGTCGAAGGCTCAGTTTCTATTGGTCAAATGGATGTTTTTTTTGTCAAGCTCCCAAACGATGTTGATCACATGTAACAACAACAACAACAAATACATGCGATGTAGAAAAGACCGAAATCAAGCTTTCTACCACCAACTTCTACCAACTAGATGTTGGGTAGAGGCTAGAGGCAATATCCTACAGCGGCATGAATATTAATGAGGCATGAATATTCATGAATGACAAAAAGCGCGCGCTCAAAGCAACGATGGACATCGACAGTGCTGCTGTTGATGTCGGCATGAGGCTGAAAGGTTTCGTCAGTTCTTTCGAAGAAGCTAGGCAAGCCATGAGTGAACTGGAAAAAGACACAACAACGTCATATTCCAGTTATAAATCGGACAAAAACTTCGGAAACAACGGTAAATATTGCATAATGTGTAGAGTAGATGTACAACCAATATCCGTATAGTGCCAGTAGTCGTGATACAAGCGTGAATACAATGTCTGAAACTGAAACGAACGGTATAATATTTAAAGTTTACACTAATGATTGCCAACACATAAATGCGATGTTTTATATGACTTACACAACACACAGCAGTAGGATATTGCCTACATATGGTGGCAATCCTCTACAGCGGAATATATGACATACACAGCCCACGGCTGTAGGATATTGCCTACATATGGTGGCAATCCTCTACAGCGGAATATATGACATACACAGCCCACGGCTGTATGATATTGCCTACATATGGTGGCAATCATCTACAGCGGAATATATGAAATACACAGCCCACGGCTGTAGGATATTGCCTACATATGGTGGCAATCGTCTACAGCGGAATATATGACATACACAGCCCACGGCTGTAGGATCTTGCCTTCATATGGTGACAATCCTCTACAGTGGAATATATGACATACACAGCCCACGGCTGTATGATATTGCCTACATATATGGTGGCAATCCTCTACAGCGGAATATATGAAATACACAGCCCACGGCTGTAGGATATTGCCTACACATATGGTGGCAATCCTCTACAGCGGAATATATGAAATACATAGCCCACGGCTGTAGGATATTGCCTACATATGGTGGCAATCCTCTACAGCGGAATATATGACATGCACAGCCCACGGCTGTATGATATTGCCTACATATATGGTGGCAATCCTCTACAGCGGAATATATGAAATACACAGCCCACGGCTGTAGGATATTGCCTACACATATGGTGGCAATCCTCTACAGCGGAATATATGAAATACATAGCCCACGGCTGTAGGATATTGCCTACATATGGTGGCAATCCTCTACAGCGGAATATATGACATGCACAGCCCACGGCTGTAGGATATTGCCTACATATGGTGGCAATCCTCTACAGCGGAATATATGAAATACACAGCCCACGGCTGTAGGATATTGCCTACATATGGTGACAATCCCCTACAGCGGAATATATTACATACACAGCCCACGGCTGTATGATATTGCCTGCATATGGTGGCAATCCTCTACAGCGGAATATATGACATACACAGTCCACGGCTGTATGATATTGCCTACACATATGGTGGCAATCCTCTACAGCGGAATATATGACATACACAGCCCACGGCTTTAGGATATTGCCTACATATGGTGGCAATCCTCTACAGCGGAATATATGACATACACAGCCCACGGCTGTATGATATTGCCTACATATGGTGGCAATCCTCTACAGCGGAATATATTACATACACAGCCCACGGCTTTAGGATATTGCCTACATATGGTGACAATCCTCTACAGCGGAATATATGACATACACAGCCCACGGCTGTATGATATTGCCTACATATGGTGGCAATCCTCTACAGCGGAATATATGACATACACAGTCCACTGCTGTATGATATTGCCTACACATATGGTGGCAATCCTCTACAGCGGAATATATGACATACACAGCCCACGGCTGTAGGATATTGCCTACACATATGGTGGCAATCCTCTACAGCGGAATATATGACATACACAGCCCACGGCTGTAGGATCTTGCCTACATATGGTGGCAATCTTCTACAGCGGAATATATGACCTACACAGCCCACGGCTGTAGGATATTGCCAACATATGGTGGCAATCCTCTACAGCGGAATATATGACATACGCAGCCCACGGCTGTAGGATATTGCCTACACATATGGTGGCAATCCTCTACAGCGGAATATATGAAATACACAGCCCACGGCTGTAGGATATTGCCTACATATGGTGGCAATCCTCTACAGCGGAATATATGACATACAGCCCACGGCTGTAGGATATTGCCTACATATGGTGGCAATCTTCTACAGCGGAATATATGAAATACGCAGCCACGGCTGTAGGTTATTGCCTACATTATGGTGGCAATCCTCTACAGCGGAATATATTAATACACAGCCCACGGGCTGTAGGTATTGCCTCCAGATGGTGGCCTAATCCTCTACAGCGGAATATATGAAATTCACAGCCCACGGCTGTAGGATATTGCCTACATATGGTGGCAATCCTCTACAGCGTAATAAATTACATACACGCACACCGGGCTGTAGGATATTGCCTACATATGTGGCAATCCTATACTGCGGAATATATGACATACCACAGCCCACGGCTGTAGGATAATTGCATACACATATGGTGGCAATCCTATACAGCGCGAATATTGACATACACAGCCCACGGCTGAGGATATTGCCTATATGGTGGGCAATCCTCTAGCGGAATATATGATACACAGCCCACGGGTGGATATTGCCTACATAAGGTGGCAATCCTCACAGCGGAATATATTACATACACAGCCCACGGCTGTAGGATTATTGCATATGGTGGCAATCCTCAACAGCGGAATATATGACATACACAGCCCACGGCTGTAGGATATTGCCTACACATGGTGGCAATCCTCTACAGCGGAATATATGACATACACAGCCCACGGCTGTAGGATATTGCCTACATATGGTGGCAATCCTCTACAGCGGAATATGAACACACCCCCACAGCCTACACTGGTATAGGATATGCTACCACATATGGTGGCAATCCTCTACAGCGGAATATAGACATACACAGCCCAAAGGCGTAGGATATTGCCTAACATATGGTGCAATCCTCTAGCCACGGCAATGGAATATAGACATACATATAGCCCCACGGCTTTAGGATATTGCCTACACATATGGTGGCAATCCTCTACAGCGGAATATATGACGTACACAGCCCACGGCTGTATAATATTGCCTACACATATGGTGGCAATCCTCTGCAGCGGAATATATGACATACACAGCCCACGGCTGTAGGATATTGTACTATATGGTGGACAATCCTCTACGCGGAATATATGACATACACAGCCCACGGCTGTATGATATTGCCTACATATGGTGGCAATCCTCTACAGCGGAATATATGACATACACAGCCCACGGCTGTATGATATTGCCTACACATATGGTGGCAATCCTCTATAGCGGAATATATGACATACACAGCCCACGGCTGTATGATATTGCCTACATATGGTGGCAATCCTCTACAGCGGTACACCGTATATGACTTGTACACCGTGTATGACTTATACAACCCACAGCTGTAGGATATTTCCTGCATATGAATGCAATCTTCTACAGTGGATCACCTTATAGGACATAATACACAACCCACAGGCACAGTTGTAGGATATTGCCAACATATGAAGGCAATCCTGTAGAGGCAGGACACCGTAATGGTATAATATTGCATACCCAACTCATGATTTGTCTTTACTTTCAGATGTGTTTGCTGGGACAAATTAAAAATTCTCTGGCAAGACAAGTTGTCCAGAAAGAAGAGAACACGATGGGATTCCATTTGTGATGCTGGCGACGATGGTGTACGACTACCAGCATGGAAAATACCGGCATAGAAGGAGGAAAGAACGACTGAAGACGGCAGACTGTCAGTTATGAAGCATTATGAAGTGAGTTGGAAAGCACTCGATTCCTTTTTAAGAGAGATGTAGCGTTCGTCCATGTGCGTATGTGTATGTGCTTGTCTGCGGCGTTAGTAACTTTTAATTTTTGTCGCGCCCGCATGCGGACAGCGTGATAATTATAGTCGCCACATTGGTGTACATACATACGTGCGTCCGGGTTAAAGTTTTTCGGTATGCTATCAAAGCCTCGGCGACGCGACATGCAGGCCGCGGCCATCTAGTTGAATAATAAACAGCTTCACCGATTTTAATGATATTTGGCCACAATGTGTGTCTCGGGGTGGTGCTTTGCTTTGCATATGACCCACGTCCGACCGCCCAAGGTCAAGGACTTACATTTGGTTGTTGTTTTCTTTTTGTATTATCAAGGCTGCCGGCGATGGGATTAGCTTCGTTTAACAATGCCAGTTCTTGTTTTCTTCTAATGCATATTGTTGATTGCTGCTGGCCATAATATGGTTTAACGTTCAAAACAGATTGACGATCCCAACAGCTTCCTAGACTTTGATACCTAACCCCCTCCCTGGTGATCTGACCTACTTTTCTCGAAATGTAGGCCATGTCCGTCATAAGTTAGTTGGACTGTCACAAAACATTATCATTAGTTCCTGACATTAATAGCTAACCACACTGGGTCATTTGATGACCTTGACCTACTTTACTCAAAATAATGTAATTTACGACCGTCAAAACTTTGGTTGTACTTCCAAATTTCGCGTATCTCCTCATACATTAGTCGGATGTTCGACAAACTTCATTAGTAAGTAGCTTGCTTACATTGATACCAAACCATCCTGGATCATTCAGGTGACCTTCACATACTTTCTTATAATATATGTCACATCCTTCAAAACTTGGATGTACGTCCAAATTTTTCATACATCCTGTTACATTAGTCAGATGTTGGCTAAAGTTCATTAGTGGCTTCCTGACATTGATAGCTATTCTGGGTCATTTGAGTGACCATAACCCAGTGGTAGCGGGTGAGTTACAATCATCAATGAAACAGGCTCTGTTTATTTCTAACTATACAGGTATATCACAGCCCCTGGATCCATGCCTGATAAAGCACATTTCCGAACAGACATGCCATTCCTCACCAATCTGAGATGTTATCATAGAAGTTCAGAATTGGGTGTCCAGTATGGGCCAAGACAACGCAGAACGTTATGTAAGTATTAACTGATGAAAAATACTTACATACACTTCATCTTAGTCTTGTCGTGATTCTACAATACCCAGACAGGTGAGTCCCTACACTACACAGACAGGTGAGTCCCTAGACTACACACACAGGTGGATCTTTACACTATACAAACAGGTGAGTCCCTACACTACCCAGACAGGTGGGCCCCTACACTACACATACAAGTTGGTCCCTACACTATACACACAGGTGGGTCCCTACACTACCCAGACAGGTGGGTCCCTACACTACCCAGACAGGTGGATCTTTACACTACCCAGACAGGTGGGTCCTTACACTACCCAGCTAGGTGGGTCCCTACACTACCCAGACAGGTGGATATTTACACTACCCAGACAGATGAGTCCCTACACTACCCATACAGGTGGATATTTACACTACCCAGACAGGTGAGTCCCTACACTACCCAGACAGGTGGGTCCCTACACTACCCAGACAGGTGGATATTTACACTACCCAGACAGGTGAGTCCCTACACTACCCAGACAGGTGGGTCCCTACACTACCCAGACAGGTGGATCTTTACACTACCCAGACAGGTGGGTCCTTACACTACCCAGCTAGGTGGGTACCTACACTACCCAGACAGGTGGATATTTACACTACCCAGACAGATGAGTCCCTACACAACCCATACAGGTGGATATTTACACTACCCAGACAGGTGAGTCCCTACACTACCCAGACAGGTGGGTCCCTACACTACCCAGACAGGTGGATATTTACACTACCCAGACAGGTGAGTCCCTACACTACCCAGACAGGTGGGTCCCTACACTACCCAGACAGGTGGATATTTACACTACCCAGACAGGTGAGTCCCTACACTACCCAGCTAGGTGGGTACCTACACTACCCAGACATGTGGATATTTACACTACCCAGACAGATGAGTCCCTACACAACCCATACAGGTGGATATTTACACTACCCAGACAGGTGGGTCCCTTACATAAATACCCAGACAGGTGGGTCCCTACACTACCCAGACAGGTGGATATTTACACTACCCAGACAGGTGAGTCCCTATACTACCCAGACAGGTGGGTCCCTACACTACCCAGACAGGTGGATATTTACACTACCCAGACAGGTGAGTCCCTACACTACCCATACAGGTGGGTCCCTACACTACACAGACAGGTGGGTCACTTTACAGACAGGCTGTTATCTACACTACCCAGAGAGGTGGGTCTCTACACTACACAGACAGGTGAGTCCCTACACTACATAGACAGGTGAGTCCCTACACTGCCCAGACAGGTGGATCCTACACTACACAGACAGGTGAGTCCATACACTACACATACAGGTGGATCCATACACTACACAGACAGGTGAGTCCCTACACTACACATACAGGTGAATCCCTGCACTACACAGACAGGTGAGACCCTATACTACACAAACAGGTGAGTCTTTACACTACACAGACAGGCGAGTCCCTACACTACACAGACAGGTGAATCCCTACACTACACATACAGGTAAATCCCTACACTACACATACAAGTGAGTCCTTACACTACACATACAGGTGAGTCCATACACTACACATACAGGTGAGTCCCTACATTACACAGACAGGTGAGACCCTACACTACACAAACAGGTGAGTATTTACACTACACAGACAGGTGAATCCCTACACTACACATACAGGTAAATCCTTACACTGCACATACAAGTGAGTCCCTACACTACATAGACAGGTGAGTCCATACACTACACATACAGGTGAATCCCTACACTACACATACAGGTGAGTCCCTACACTACACAGACAGGTAAATCCCTACACTACACATACAAGTGAGTCCCTACACTACATAGACAGGTGAGTCCATACACTACACATACAGGTGAATCCCTACACTACACAGACAGGTGAATCCCTACACTACACATACAGGTAAATCCCTACACTACACATACAAGTGGGTCCCTACACTACACAGACAGGTGAGTCCCTACACTACATAGTCAGGTGGATCCATATACTACACAGACAGGTGAGTCCCTGCACTACACAGACAGGTGAGACCCTATACTACACAAACAGGTGAGTCTTTACACTACACATACAGGTGAGTCCCTACACTACACAGACAGGTGAATCCCTACACTACACATACAGGTAAATCCCTACACTACACATACAAGTGAGTCCCTACACTACATAGACAGGTGAGTCCATACACTACACATACAGGTGAATCCCTACACTACACATACAGGTGAGTCCCTACACTACACAGACAGGTGAGACCCTACACTACACAAACAGGTGAGTCTTTACACTACACAGACAGGTGAGTCCCTACACTACACAGACAGGTGAGTCTATACACTACACAGATAGGGTTTGACCTAATACTAGTCTATTTCCGTCTCTGAAATGACTTTAATTACAAGTTTCTGAACAGTATAATACTATTTCATCATCAGCTACCCTGCTAGCCTGTCTGTAATAGACCTTGTTAAATATATTTAAAGCCTTTCAATCAATTAAATATGTTCACTTTTTCCTCTCTAGATCATGGTTCACATGCAAGTATTCCGTAATCCCATGCTTACAAACATCTAATTTGTTTAGGTCGGCCATACAGATAATAAATGATGGAACCTTCATAATGAAGTGTTGGTTAAGACGGCGAGTTCACTGCACACCTTGGAGACGACAGAAATTAACCTCACCATCATATCAATATCTGGACTGTTGTAGAACATGCAATTATTACACACTGTCGGAAATACCAATGTGTTTAATTTCGTCAACTTACACAAACTGACAATTTCTTACATGGTATGTCGGTATTGTTGGAAATGTTTTTCCTGTCAACCTGTCTGTGCCATTCAGACCATACATTGAATCTGATGAAAGTGTTAACTTTCCCGTACAGAAGACAACCAGATTGTGTACATTCATCTGTGGAAACACAAATTCCAGCTGCACAAGAGACAATGTCGCGAACTGTTTAAGAAGATCCAGAACGTCACATATTTGGTGCCGATGTTGCCACATTGACTACAGCAACAACTACAGTATTCCCCTGCAAAATGGATTGTCCGCGATGCCTGTTGTGAAACACTGAAAACACAAAATACCCTACACAAGCTCTCTTTCCTTGAGTGGGTGGAAGGTGGGTGCAAGCGATGGGTAATTTAACGATCGGGGTTCATCCTTACCGGAATTCCGACTGGGACCTGGTTTGGCCCTCACATACGTCTTTGGCATTTTGTATGTGACAGTTGAATCTGGTTATACCCCTTATGTGAGTATTACGATTGTTCGTAATCCTATTTTAGGGGAAGGGGCCAAGTGACTTTGGTGTGGTATGGACCTGCTACCAGGTCAGGTTATTCTAATTTCAGGGCTGAATATATTGTTTCTCGATGTAAATATTCAGTTCTGATTTTGGAATTTTCCCCCCAATGCAGCAGGTTAAAACGGGATCGAACCCGTTTGCCCGGCCTTACATGACCTGAGCTGTTGATAGGCCGTTAAACACCAATAAACAAACAAACAAACTCTTTCATTGAACATGTGAAAAAAAGTGTACCTACAGCATGCATAGTATTAGGAACAAAAGTATATATATGGTCAAATGCAGTGGTTCAAAACTTCCTTTGACTATTACATATCTACATTTATCACATGAAAACAGTGTTATTCCATGAAAACAGTGTTAACCCAGTTCATAAATGTTATATGGCACACGTGTAATAACACCTGTAGAGAATTTGATTGACTGGCCGCATCGCCCTAATTATGTATTCGTATTTTGTGCCAACGTTATGTTGAATTAAATTAATAAAATGGAGACGTTCCAAATGACATCCGTAATGGCGCGACAAAGCAATGTTTTGACGTTGACGTCATCATGTTTGAAACGTCATTAGAAGTGTCGGCGACTCATTAAAATTACTGAAATTGTTTGAATGTGCTTTCGTTTCGTAATATGAAGTGTTTACAAAGAACAGGAGCCTATTACATGGCTAATTTATAATAATTTTTTCTTGCAGGGATTAAAACTATTTTTCTCTGCAGAGATTTTTAACTAGATGCGAAAATAGTCAATGGCGTCTGCTCACTGAACATATTGGAAATCTCCACGTTGGATGCTCTTTGGAGGGAAGTCGTGTGATAAACAGAATCTCAAACTCGTTTCCATTTGATATGAGATTTATGAAATTCGTGGGCCATTTTATGCACCTCGCCTCAGGCTCGGTGCATAAACTGTGCGCGACTCGTTTCATAAATCTCATACCTGATGGAAACTCATTTAAGATCCTCTATGTGTATTTTGTTACAAAGTTAGATCTTCATCCTGGACACCTGCTGTTTTATACAATATAATATGTTCAATAGTTACAGTATAGATTGTACAAGGAACTAGCTATATGCATGTAATCGGTTATTTAACATGTTGAGCTGGTTATCGTGAAATAATGCACAAGTGGTTGGGTGAGTGTAGTGAGTGAGTGTAGTGAATGAGTGAGTGTAGTGAACCGAGTTCGTATAGCAGTAGGATCCAATCACGAAGGTATTTCAAGATAATCAGCTCATCTGGTTAAATGAACATTTCACACATGATAATTTGCAAAAACAAAGTGATTGAAGCGTAAAATATGGACAAGACTTGTGCAAATTAATTTCTGAAGGCGGGTCATATTGAAGGCAACTGTCGTGTGATTCAGAATGTGTCCTAGAACATGATTTGATTAGTTGTAGGAAAATGTCATTGTGACTTTACTGACATCATTTCTTCATATATAGGAAACACAAGAGTGGTGTAAACAATTTCAGCTCGACACAACCCAGTGGTGTAATTCACTGTGAAATTTGGGAAAACTGCCGGCTGAAATGTAAGGAATAGAGAATAACCACCAGCATTTGTTAGATATAAGAAATATCTTTCACGAGCCAGCCATGACATCTAATTTGGTCGACTAACGAGTGTGCAACACAAGTTAGTTGGACAAATTATGTGGCCTTCCTGTCGAGTGAAATATATTATGTACTCAAAAATGCAGGTGGTTATCTATTTATTACATTGTTTTGTTTAAAAAATATTTAGAGTAGTAACATTAGTCTTATTAATTTTAGGGAATGGGGCTAAGTGAGTTTTTTGTAGTACGGACATGGCACCAGATCAGATTATTCCAATTTCAGAGCTGAATATACTTATGATGCATCATGACAAATGGGATTTTATGGCCTATGCGTTGTGTAGTGTAGATCCAGATCAGCCTTCTCGTCTGTGAAGTTTGGTCAGGGTCTTCACTGTTAGCCATTCAGTCGGAGAAGCCTCTTTACATATAGCAATAGCAAACAGTTATTAACTCCTTTTCTGACTGCACAAGTCCACATTTTGATAAAGATCTACACTGATCACAATTTTGATAAGCTTGATGGTGTGTCACAATGTATGTTAACTTGCTAATGTGGCTCTCCGTCTCCCCTCCCTTTGTCTCCATCTCTCTACATTTCTCTCTCCGTCTCCACTATTTCTCTCTCTGTCACCGGTGGGTGGCAGGTGGGAGCACGCGATGGGTAATTTAACGATCAGGGTTCATCCTTGCCGGAATCCCGACTGGAGACCTGGTTTGGCCCTTACATACGTCTTTGGCATTTTGTATGTGACAGTTGAATCTGGTTATACCCCTTATGTGAGTATTACAATATTCGTAATCCTATTTTAGGGGAAGGGGCCAAGTGACTTTGGTGTGGTATGGACCTGGCACCAGGTCCGGTTATTCTGATTTCAAGGCTGAATATATTTGTTCTCGATGTAAATATTACATTCTGATTTTGGGATTTTCCCCCTAATGCAGCAGGTTAAAATGGGATCGAACCCGTTTGCCCGGCCTTACATGACATAGCTGTTGATAGGCCGTTAAACACTAATAAACAAACAAACAAACTCTCTGTCTCCATCTCCCCACTCTCTGTCTCTCCGTCTCCTGTGAGTGGTGGTCGGCCGAACGCAACGGCGTAAATTAACGATAGGGTTCCTCCTTATAGGAATCCCGATTTGGCCCTCAGGTACGTTATTATCTTTGACTCGTTTGTTACCTGGGGGTTGAATTGGGTTATTGCCCATTATAAAAGTAGTAAGATTATTAATGATCCTACTGCTTTTGGGAGGGGGCTAAGCGATTCTGGTCTGGCGAGGACCTGGCACCAGATCAGGATTATTCTGATTTCAGGGCTGAATATATAGTTTTTGTCGCGCCCGCTTGCGGAAAGCGCGATATAGTCGGCCGTTTTGGCGTGTACGTGTACGTACGTACGTGTGCCCGGTTAAAGTTTTTGGTTAAGTTGTTTGGTTAAGTTTTTTGGTTAAAGTTTTTGGTTAAGTTGTTTGGTTAAGTTTTTTGGTTAAAGTTGTTGGTGTTAAGTTCTTTGGTTAAAGTTTTTGGTTAAGTTTTTTGGTTAAGTTTTTTGGTTAAAGTTTTTGGTTAAAGTTTTTCGTTATACTATATCTCTGCAACTGCTTTGCCTATTACCTTGAAACTTCACATAGGTGTTTATCATCATCTATGTTTTCATTCTACCCCTCCCGTGCGGCCCCTGTGCCCAATGTCAAGGTCAAATTACTTTGAAGTTTTTGGTTAAATTTTTTTGTTAAAGTTTTTGGTTAAGTTTTTTGGTTAAAGTTTTTCGTTATACTACATCTCTGCAACTGCTTTGCCCATTACATTGAAACTTCATATGGGTGTTTATCATCATCTATATTTTCATTCTACCCCCTCCTGTGCGGCCCCTGTGCCCAATGTCAAGGTCAAATTACTTTGAAGTGTTTGGTTAAGTTCTTTGGTTAAAGTTTTTGGTTAAGTTTTTTGGTTAAGTTTTTTGGTTAAGGTTTTTGGTTAAGTTTTTTGGTTAAAGTTTTTCGTTAGACTACATCTCTGCAACTGCTTTGCCCATTACATTGAAACTTCATATGGGTGTTTATCATCATGTATATTTTCATTCTACCCCCCTCCCGTGCGGCCCCTGTGCCCAATGTCAAGGTCAAATTACTTTGAAGTTTTTGGTTAAAGTTTTTGGTTAATTTTTTTGGTTAAGTTTTTTGGCTAAAGTTTTTTGTTATTCTATATCTCTGCAACTGCTTTGCCCATTACCTTGAAACTTCATATGGGTGTTTATCATCATCTATATTTTCATTCTACCCCCTACCTGTGCGGCCCCTGTGCCCAATGTCAAGGTCAAATTACTTTGAAGTTTTTTGGTGAAGTTTTTTTGGTTAAGTTTTTGGTTAAAGTTTTTGGTTAAGTTTTTTGGTTAAGTTTTTTGGTTAAAGTTTTTCGTTATACTATATATATTTTTTTAGTGTCCATGCCTCGCCACAAGGCGCGACATGCAGGCCGCGGCCATCTAGTGTGTCGAGCCCGCTTGCGGAAAGCGAGACATAGTGATCACAATGACGTCCGTCCGTGCGTCCGTCCGGCCGAAATCTGCGTTAAAGATTTTTAAATACCTTCTATCTCTGCAGTACTAAGTCGCATTAACTTGAATTGCGATTAGTCGTAAATCCTATTTTAGGTCAGGCTGTTGATAGACCGTTAAACACCAATAAATAAACAAACTCTCTCTTCCCTCTGTCTCCACCTCTCTCTGATCATCTCCTTGCTGTCTCCACTATATGTCTCCACCTCGCCATCTCCTATCTATCTGTCTCCCCTTTCTCTGTGCCTCCCCTTGTTCTGTCTTCCCAGACTGAGAACTACATTAGTCAAAAGAACAGCAGTCATATTTATCATATGCGTTTAAATATGGATGTCCTATATGATGTTGATTAAAGATATTAAAATTTGTCCTGTTCAGTTATATATTATAATATTAAATTAACTTGCTTGCAACATAATATTGAGTAAAAATATCAATTGTAAACTATTTGTGTTATTTGTTCATGTCCTTGAAAGTGTTGGTTGACCATGATCATGAAGCTGTGGAGTAATGCAAGCAATATCCTACAGCTGTGGGTTGTGTAAGCCACATAAGGTTCCCTGCTGTAGAGAATTGCCACCATATGTAGGTAATATCCTACAGTTGTGGGTTGTGTAAGTCGTACGAAGTGTCCCGCTGTAGAGGATTGCCACCATATGTAGGCAATATCCTACAGCTGTGGGTTGTGTAAGTCGTACAAAGTGTCCCGCTGTAGAGGATTGCCACCATATATAGGCAATATCTTACAGCTTTGGGTTGTGTAAGTCATATGAAGTGCCCCGCTGTAGAGGATTGCCACCATATGCAGGCAATATCCTACAGCTGTGTGTTGTGTAAGTGCCCCACTGTAGAGGGTTCCACCATATGTATGCAGGCATGCAGGCAATATTCTACAGCTGTGGGTTGTGTAAGTCGTATAAGGTGTCCTGCTGTAGAGGATTGCCACCATATGTAGGCAATATCCTACAGATGTGGGTTGTGTAAGTCATACGGTGTACCGCTGTAGAGG
Organism: Conchocele bisecta; assembly: GCA_029237695.1. Taxonomy (NCBI): domain Eukaryota; kingdom Metazoa; phylum Mollusca; class Bivalvia; order Lucinida; family Thyasiridae; genus Conchocele; species Conchocele bisecta. The sequence goes on from CM055273.1 coordinate 48,760,851, forward strand.
ATTGCCACCATATGTTGCCAATATCCTACAGCTGTGGGTTGTGTAAGCCATATACAGTCTACCGCTGTAGAGGATTGTCACCATATGCAGGCAATATCCTACAACTGTGGGTTGTGTAAGCCATATATGGTGTACAGCTGCAGAGGATTGCCACCATATGCAGACTATCCTACAGATGTGTGTTGTGTAAGTCATATAAGGTGTCCCGCTGTAGAGTATTGCCACCATATGCAGACAATATCCTACAGCTGTGTGTTGTGTAAGTCATAAAAGGTGTCCCGCTGTAGAGGATTGCCACCATATGTAGGCAATATCATACAGCGGTGGGATGTGTAAGCCATATATGGTGTACCGCTGTAGAGGATTGCCACCATATGTTGCCAATATCCTACAGCTGTGGGTTGTTTAAGTCATATAAAGTGCACCACTGTATAGGATTGCCACTATATGCAGGCAATATCCTACAGCTGTGGGTTGTGCAAGTCATATGAAGTTCCCCGCTGTAGAGGATTGCCACCATATGCAGGCAATATCCTACAGCTGTGGGTTTGGTAAGTCATATACGGTGTACCGCTGTAGAGGATTGTCACCATATGTAGGCAATATCCTACAACTTTGGGTTGTGCAAGTCATATGAAGTGCCCCGCTGTAGAGGATTGCCACCATATGTTGCCAAAATTCTACAGCTGTGTGTTGTGTAAGCCATATACGGTGTACAGCTGTAGAGGATTGCCACCATATGTAGGCAATATTATACAGCTGTGTGTGTGTAAGTCATATAAGGTGTCCCGCTGTAGAGGATTGCCACCATATCGAGGCAATATCCTACAGCGGTGGGATGTGTAAGCTATATACGGTGTACCGCTGTAGAGAATTGCCACCATATGTTGCCAATATCCTGCAGCTGTGTGTTGTGTAAGCGATATATGGTGTACAGCTGTAGAGGATTGCAACCATATGTTGCCAATATCCTACAGCTGTGTGTTGTGTAAGCCATATACGGTGTACAGCTGTAGAGGATTGCCACCATATGTAGGCAATATCCTACAGCTGTGTGTTGTGTCAGTCATATAAGGTGTCCCGCTGTTGAGGATTGCCACCATATCTATTCAATATCCTACAGCTGTGGGATTTGCAAGCCACATACGGTGTACCGCTGTAGAGGATTGCCACCGTATGTTGCCAATATCCTACAGCTGTGTGTTGTGTAAGCCATATATGGTGTACAGCTGTAGAGGATTGCCACCATATGTTGCCAATACCCTACAGCTGTGGGTTGTGTAAGCCATATACGGTGTACAGCTGTAGAGGATTGCCACCATATGTTGCCAATATCCTACAGCTGTGGGTTGTGTAATTCATATAAAGTGTTCCACTGTAGAGGATGGCCACCATATGCAGGCAATATCCTACAGCTGTGGGTTGTGTATGTCATATAAGGTGTCCCGCTGTAGAGGATTGCCACCATATGCAGGCAATATCCTACAGCTGTGTTGTGTAAGCCATATAAAGTGCCCCGCTGTAGAGGATTGCCACAACGCTGTAGAGGATTGCCACCATATATAGGCAATATCCTACAGCTATGTGTTGTGTAAGCCATATACGGTGTACCGCTGTAGAGGATTGCCACCATATGTAGGCAATGTCCTACAGCTGTGGGTTGTGTAAGTCATATACGGTGTACCGCTGTAGAGGATTTCCACCATATATGTTGCCAATAATCTACAGCTGTGTGTTGTGTAAGCCATATACGGTGTACAGCTGTAGAGGATTACCACCATATGTAGGCAACATCCTAGCTAAGCTGTGTGTTGTGTCAGTCATATAAGGTGTCCCGCTGCTGAGAATTGCCACCATATCTATTCAATATCCTACAGCTGTGGGATTTGTAAGCCACATACGGTGTACCGCTGTAGAGGATTGCCACCATATGTAGGCAATATCCTACAGCTGTGGGTTGTGTAATTCATATAAAGTGCCCCACTGTAGAGGATGGCCACCATATGCAGGTAATATCCTACAGCTGTGGGTTGTATATGTCATATAAGGTGTCCCGCTGTAGAGGTTTGCCACCATATGCATGATATGCAGGCAATATCCTACAGCTGTGGATATCACGCACGGCTGGGTACAAAAAGAAGCTGTTGTTAACGTTGTTGTTGTTGTTGTTGTAGCATGTCATGAATAATCATGAATATTCATGACTCATTAATATTCATGCCGCTGTAGGATATTGCCTCAAGACTCTACCTAGATGTTGTTATTGTTGTTGTTGTAAATGAAAATACCCCGCTGACTTATTGCGGCACCCACCGACTGACTAACTTTTACGACATTACGGTAATGTTTTCCGTTCTATTTCCGGTTCCGGTTAGCCTTTTTCCTTTCCTTCGTCGTCTGTAGCACAGTAGATTTCCCTGTGTGTCTTCTCCTTCTTGCTTGCTTCTTTGGTTGTTGGGGAACTTACTTCTTCTTCTTCTTCTTCTTTGTTCATTCTATGTATGGTTGACTGCCATCACTTTGCACGTCTGAGGAAGACTGCGCTTGAAAAGGTAATTAGCACAAATTCTCATGGATTCGTGCCTTCTCATTGATTCATGCCCCTAACAAACAAGTAAATAAGCATATTCTAAGAATAGGGTTAATCGAAAATTATTTTAAAATTATTTTAAAAAGGTATTTTAAGTTCTTTCCCAAGGTTTTCTAAGTTACGGTTACATACAATTGTGATTTGCCACCTATTTTGTAATTTTTCTACATATTTCCTTAATCTGAAGAGGGTTTGTTCGCAAATTATGAATACCATGTGATATGTGTTGATTTCTAGGTGGATCTGGACTTCACCATATTTAAACTTAATGCATCTAGGCAGCAACACTTCATTATTGTATGTGTGATCAAGGAATGTCACTCATATGTGCAAAAAGTTGTTGGGCACGAACCTGATGAGAAGTTTCAAGATCAATTAGGTGACTTGTGTGGGTTATTTCTAGGGACGCTAAGACTTGCATCAATAACACTTTTTGCGAATTCCTTATGTTCACTCTTATTCAGGTGTTTGAACTTTATGTTGATGTACACATTTGCAGGAATTAATCAGAATATAACACACAATATGAATGTATGTGCTATGGGGCACGAATCCATGAAAACAGTGACCATAATACGTAACAATTATGTTCATACTGTTTTTAGATTTGTCAACAGATGTGATTAAAACAAACAAATCAAACATAACCATGAATATAATTTACTTTTCATTTAATTGTCATGAAGGCCGCTCTTCTTCTTCAGCCAGTTCCATTTTCCTGTGCAACCGACGAATGTCCACCCGTCACCATGCCATATCCTGTGACAGATATTGGCATAAACTGTGGTTGGAGTGAGGAGCTTGAGGTTAGTATTCATAGGAGGCTAAAGGGCATACTGTTTCCTACTATTGCCAATTTCTCATTAACAATAGCACATCCAGTCGCCATTTCTACAGCTGTTTGTGTTAGCTGACGTTTTATTTCCACATTATATTTTGAACAATTAGCTTCTACAATTGTGGCTTTGTGAGGACCTGAAATAAAATATATTGCGTGATATTTAGAGGATCTGAAACAAGTTTCCATTTGATATGAGTTTTATGAAACGAATGTCGCCACAAGTTATACAATAGCTGACGAATGTCATAAATCTCATATCAAATGGAAACAACTTTCAGATTCTGTTTCCACACTCCAAATATAATAAAATTATCTGATATGCTTCAGTTACATGTATATCAAAAAAGAAATTAATAAAATATAAGCAAATAAAAAATATTTATGAAAAACTAAGATTCGAACTCACTACCTATGGCATTGAAGTCCGTCGCTCTAACCACTCGGCTACATAAGACTTGAAAATAAATATCAAAATTAGTATTGAAAATGAAAACAGGCACTGGTATATTTTTAACACAACGGTTGACCAATGCCAATTTAACCCTTACACTGCTGAATAAAATGTTGTCGTCTGCTGTTTGCGTTCTATTTTCCATTGTTCACATCAACAACATGGTTTGGTAAAACATTAGAATCTTTTCCATTGCTGTCAAACCACGTTTTGTTGAAATGGGAGAAAAACGGGTCGCTGAACACAACACGATGCCGTTTATGTAAATTTGATATGTTAATTAATAAAGCCGTAAATGCCGTAATCCGATTGAGCTGATAATTGGCATCCGGATTGGATTTGTGTCGCTAAACACGATGCCGTTCACGAAAAATCGATATATTCAGTAACGACGCCGTAAATGACGTCGAAAGTTAAAAAATTTGTATCGCGATTACTGCTTTACTAATTGAGATATCACACTTCTGTCAACGGATTCTGGTTCAACGAGGCAATATATATACGTGTGCAGAGTTTCAGCCGAATATATTACAGAAAGTTGCCAATATTTCAACGTCGTCCGATCCGGCTGAAAATTGGCATATCGATTGCGTGTGGTATCTCAATTAGGAAGGCTGTAATCGCCGTGGAAAGTTTGAAACTTTCGACGTCATTTACGGCGTCGTTTATTAAGATATCGATTTTTCGTGAACGGCATCTTGTTTATCGAGCAAAATTCTATCGATATGCCAATTTTCAGCCGGATCGGACGACGTTGAAATATTGGCAACTTTCTGTAATATATGCGGCTGAAACTCTGCACACGTATAGATATTGCCTCGCTGAATGAGAATCCGTTTACAGAAGTGCGATATCTCAATTAGTAAAGCTGTAATCGCGATACAAATGTTTAAACTTTCGACGTCTTTTACGGCGT